>JAHWFO010023044.1:265499-301163 GCA_023313115.1 Rhysida immarginata | reverse complement strand
AACGCACCATCTCTGTACAACTTCTCTTTTGTGTATCTTAAAAAAAAATTGTATTTATTCTATTTTATTCTACTGGTCTTTTTTCTCATTGGCCCCCTTGCTTTATATCCTATTGGTTCTTGTATGTATTTACGCTCATTGCTTAACTTGTACCACTGTTCTGTATATATAAAGGCTTGCATGCCTCTTGCTGTATATCCTTGACAAAGCCGGGAATAAATGGCGAAACTAGTTGGAACTCCTGATGTCCCTCTGTTATACTGTAAGGCCACCACCTGTTTAGTTAACACAAGGGCTGTTTATGCCGACTTTTAAAGTTCGGGAGCCAAGTTTATCACGTGATTGGTTCTAAACCCTGTACTTTCAATATCAGGTGAATTAATCTCCTTAAACTTGTGTTAGTAGATTGTCTTCCAGAACAAATGAGTGACTTAAAACCCGAAGAGATTCATGTTCGTCACTACATACTTTAAGAATTTCGCAAAGAGACCAACGAAACGAAAACACATTTGCGCTGTTTATTCGAATGCATTAATTCTCCGTAAGTACCAGCACTGGTACATCAAGTTGCGTTCGTTCAATCTTGATCACTCCCATGGCCGTCGTGCATGAAGGCCAAGAAAATTGGACAATGAACTGTCGCATGCAGATCCTCGTCCAACAGTTGAGGAATTATCCAAACATCTTAATGCATTACATAACAAACAAGTACTTTGGTTCTCAAACAAACTTTCTCCTGGCAACAAAATTTAGCGTCCCATCATCTGCAATTCTTGCCTAAGCCGACAGGAAAAGAATACATTTTTATATCATTTCTCAATGGAGATGAAAAGTGAGTTATTTACTTTAACAACTAATGCAAAAACCAGTGGTTTGCTCCTGGTCAGACAGCAGTTCCTATTCCAAACCAGTCCTACATCCAAACATCGTTTGGTGAAATACTGCTGTTCATTTAGAGGCCTTGGAATCAAGAAACAATATAATTGTATACTTCTATAGTCAACAAGTGTAGTGTTTGAAGCAAGCAAGCTCTTCATATAAAACATCCAGTACAGGTCAACAGAAAAGATGACACCCCTACTATGAAAAACTGAACCAATAAAAGAGATTTTGCCTGGGAAGTTCTGCCTCATTACGATGATTGGCTCAAAACTGCGCTATCTTTCTATAAGTTTGATTTCACGATAGGCACGTGCAACAAATAATAATGGCTTAAATATAATTGATTAAGAAATCAGTTTTTCTGTTACAAACATGATTTATCTTCTTTTAAAAGGAATATCTTCGATGAATGAATGGATGAGAGCCATTTTTCGCCTATCGGCCAACAGCACCTGGTAGCAACGATGATGTTATAGCAGGAGCAGAGCAGTTGGAGAAACGTATGGCAAGTTGGAATAACCAAACGGAAGCGAAGGGTTTTCAATGATATCGATCAATAAAGAATTTCAAATATTGAAAAATAAAAAAAAAAACACACTCAATCTCTATTTTTAACAATGCGTACAATGGTTCAAAGTCGATTTCAGTAAGAAGGATACAACTGATTAACGTTCAAATATAAGCTTATTAAATTATTAGGTGTATAAAAGTCATGATGATTAAAATGAAAAAATTGCAAACAGAACGTTGAAACGTCATAAATGTTATTTACGTAACTATTTATTCAATAAAAAACTAAACACTACATAAATAAAAAAAGAACAGCAATAAAAAGTCCTTTCGACCACGCGATAGGCAAAAAATGGCTCTATCCTTTCGACCACCTCCTTTCTATTGACATTAACGTTAATGCGTTTATCTCCAAACTTTTTTATTCAGTGTGCCTTTATCTACAAAGACGTCCATCACATGTATAAATCTAATCGCCTGAAAAGCTCGATAGTATTTGCGCTCACTTGACTTCGAAGTCATCGATCGGACTTACGATATCGAAAAAGGAACTTGTGGGTGTTATCTGATCGGGAATTAATAACATTCAATAAGCAATAACGGTAGCTATCTGTTCTTGTCAGTTACTCGTGATAGTTTTTTAATCCGGAAAATTTATTTTGCTCTACTCACATAAGGACATCTTTACATTAGCGCGTCCGTTCAATCAATTCAACATACACCTTTCGCTTTTTATTACGAGCTTTATTATTACCAAGAGTTCATAAGGGAGAGTGAGTCTCTTCCATGTTAAAGCTGGTCCCATCATCGAGGACAAACTAGGGGGATTTTAACGTGCTGCCATCTAATGGCGTTTATCAGCATCTCGTCGAAACCGAAACCTTTCGCGATGCTGTTAAAAATAAGATTCGCGCTTTCACTTTGAATAGGGTTTAAAAATCAACAGAGTTCACGAAAATTAATACATTCTTACTAATAATTAAATTTTATTATAGTCTCTATGCTGATAATAGTTAAATAAGTTTTAATGCAGATTTGTATTAATAATTATGATAAAAAATTTGACAACCCAGGAAGACATTGACGACATTTCCTAATTTCCAGAAAGACATTGGAATTATACGCTTCTTCTTTCTGAATTTAGTCATTGAAAGTATATTATACGCTGTGTAACGAAAGAAAAACTGGGCGTGTCTAATTAAATTCCCAATTTCAATTATTAGACATTGTTGCAAAGATAAAATAAAAAATGTTTTTTATTTTCTTGCTTTTTATATCTATAATAATTATATATAATTGAATAATTGAAATATATATACTTTTCTGAAACAAAATAATAACAATTAAAATATGATAGCATTATTCTGACGTTTCTTCTAATAAATAGTAAAAAAAATTCCAAAATGAAATGAGAATAAAATCTTGTAAATATTCCAAGGAGCTTTAGCTGTGACATAAAAGTAATATTAAATTCGAGAATTTAAGGTCTAGCTAAGTTATTAGTAACCAACGGAAATTCATTTAATTCTTTCCAAAATTACGTCTATTTTATCGCTCAAATATTGAATGATTGAGTTACTGAGCCTCGACAAAACGATTTCACGTGTGCGTGCCCATGTCGCAATGCTTAAAAGATGATCATGAAAGTAGCAATTTATTCATTCTTGGCGAATCAATTATTCTATGACATGCCATTATTTTGGTATTCTTTACGGTCACTGTTATAGCGCGTGAATTCGAAAAAGGGGTCCACGAAAAAGCCTGAAAAGTTGATACAGCCGAGCTAAGACTTTGATGGTCATATTTCTAAAAACATAATTTGAAACAGTTAATGCGTTTTAAGTAATCGTGCAAACGGCGGATGGTCCAAGCTTTTTGCTAAAGCTCCTAATAAATAGCGAATTCTGGAGTAGATTTACCACTACCAACCGAACTACCCTATTTTCGATGATCACGGAACATTATATCAACGGACAAATGGACCATGACTAACCTACTCTGAAGAATAATAATATTATCCTGAACTTTAACAAACATTTTATAACAAACTGATGTATTCCCAACAATTTTCTATATTTTTATTATTTTTCCTAATTATACTTTATTCCATCTGGAATGCATATAAATAAATAAATAAATAAATAAATAAATAAATAAATAATTTAAAAATCAGATCGTCACACATCATCTGGTCTGAAACTTTTTTCAATGCTTCAAATCGTCACATTCATTTCGCTCAGTATCATTTTGACACTCAATTCAATTTGACTCCTTCCGTTCGTTTAGTCAAGTCATTATATCCGTACGCCCCAGAATCGATTTGACTCAGTAGACTGGACAGATTCAGCAAATTACATTGAAATCGTCACATTCATTTCGTCCCAGAATCGTTTCGCCACTCTGTCGAATCGACACATTCTGTTCGTCACATTCACTTCGTGACTTCACGTATTCAGTCAGCTACAAAAAGGTTTATAAATTATTAAAATATAGCCGTGATACTCGTAGTCCCTTGTTCGAATCCAGGTTGCGGAATTTTTCCATTTTTTTTCATTAATGTCTCTAGCTTATGTTTGGAGAATTAAATCCAGTTTTAATTATTACTTACATTCCAATTATGTTTAATGATTTAATTAGGTGGAACCCTAAAAGTACAATCTACTGAATCCCGGATAGCGTTGCGCTCCTTATTTTTGTTATAACTAAATCTTATTGTGTGGGCGACATTGAAAGTACACTTGTTATGGTGATACCAGAAACTGAATCGCTCTTTCCAGTAAAATCTTCTGTGTGAAAATTGATTTCCAGTGATTTTATTTGCGTTATCGTCGTATAGCATCCAAGTTTCTCACCTTATCTTATCATAGTATGTTTCGCCTTATCGGGGTTCGATCTGAAGTCCCGGTTTTTCAAAAAAAAATTTAATTTCGCACTTCAAAATCTAGACAATGCTAAGTCCTACTGAGATAATTTTTATATATAAAACTACCCTTAATACCCGGCGTTGCTTGTGTTTTAATAAAAAAAAGAAAAGCTGTGAACTAAAAACTAAACAGTGAAAACTAATATAACTGAAAAAAACTTGTCAAAAACAGTTTTTAATTAAAAGTATTTATTCTGTTGAACAAAGCAAAAAACTTAAGTTAAACACAAACCCATACAAAAGAAGGAATTAGTTAATGCAAAGCTTTTAAATAAATAATGTTCTTAGTGAAACCTTTTTGGTTAAAGTAGATCTAAGGATATGTGGAATGTCAACACGTGAGCAACCAACATATAGCTGGCCATGAGAAAGTCAAGGAGACTTTATATTAAGTCCAACAACCTTAAGAGATTGTCCTGAGACTTGTTGATTGACATAGCGAAACCGAGCTTAAGAGGAAATTGCAGTCTCTTGAACTGAAATGGCAAATCTGTGTCTGATGGAATCAGCGGGATTCTTGGAATGAACACAGTTTCAGTTTTGTATTTCCCTGTGATGACCATAGTCAGGACCTCGATAACATGCTTTTCATTACTAACCTTGTTTCATTGCACAATCGTGGAAGGTCCAAGTTTCTCAGCAGCATGACTTAGCTCCTACTTGGAGGATTAGGTTGTGCAGTGGCATTCCAGGTGGCTGGACAAAGTTTAGAAACTCAAATGAAAACTCTACAGCTTCATCCTGATTGACAACAGTGTCAATAGATCGGAAAGAACTTGCTGTTTCAGGTAATATTTTTAGCAGATCTAGATTGATTTTTTCTAGCAGATCCATTTCTGATTTTTTCGACTTCATCATTGTGGAGCCAAAATCGCACGCTCACACAAACAGGTGGAGTTTTAATAGTTGTAGTTCATGCTAGAAAAGACTTTTGCCTTAAGCTCATCTATTGTGCCAAACATCTGTTCACATGGCAGTTGATGCATGTTGAGCTGTTGGTAAAAAAAAAGGCAATCCTCTGCTGCCAGTGGCAAGCAGTTGCTGTGAAAAGAGCTCAGCTGTTAAACCTTCAAACAGACGGGCTCTCGTGGTGGTCTTCAGTTTCAGTTTCTGAACATGTTGCCAGAGAATGGAGCTCTTCAAAGAAGCATTCAGCTCATCAGCCTTTGTGCCTTTTGGGATGACGATTCCCGTCTGTTGAAAGTCTCCTGCAAGTACCACAGTCACTCATCCCATGAGACTGTCACTGCCTCTGATGTCATTCAAAGTCTTGTCAACAACTTCCAGCGCCTTGCGATACGACATGGTGCACACGTCCCAAACAATGATCCGTGTTTATTGGAAAACCATGGTCTTGCCTGAATTCCTTGAAATGTTAAATATTGAAGAATCTGTTTTGGCCAAGTTCAAAGGAATCTTAAAAGGTGAATATGCAGTCCTGCCTCCAGTATGAAATGCTGCTGCAATGCCAGAAGATGCTACAGCAAGATATGCAGTGCTGCTTGGTTTTTGCGAGAAAAAGTTGATCAGGAAGGTTCTTCCTGTAAGAAAAAAAGGTTTTCCAGTCTGTCTTCTGACAGCATCAATTATCCTGTTCTAAGCAGTTCTTTGGTCATCGAGTAGCTTTCGTTCATTTTCTGCAACAAAAGCCTCCAGTTCATCTATCTTTTTCTATCTTCAGGCAGCAACTGGCGAAAGTGACCTGAGAGGACAACAACTTTTACTCTAAACGGAGTGCCGACCTTCATCAAATCTCGAAGCGACCTGTCCAGCGCTTCAAAGCCGTACTTGGTCAGCATAGGCGCTTCATCCCATATGATGATTCTGGTTTTGCATACCAACTCCGCACGTTGCGATTGAATGGAGATATTACACGTTGAAGTAGCATTTAGATCCAGGCCCAGCTACAACATTGAATGTGCGCTTCGCCTGCCCGTTAATTGAAGTGCTGCAGTTCCACTCGTTGCCGTTGCCAGAGTTATCTTGCCTTCCAAACGAACAGTTGCGAGCATTTTCTCAATAAAAAAAGATTTACCGGTTCCTCCAGGACCGTCCAGGAAAAGTAGTCTCCCTTCTGGCGTCTCGTCGCTTACCACATTTAATATATGATTGTACACAATCAGCTGCTCTCCATTTAAGAGCGATGTTTGATCCAATAACTCTTGCAATTTTTCTCGGGGATATGACGTCTCCAATGATATCAATAGATTTGAACCTTCGGAAGCTTCAACTTCTTGCTTCAACACTACAGCCTACAAATCTTACTTGGATACCACTATTACCAGAGGAAGCTGCTCCTACGTCCAAGCGCGTACCATCGCGTGGGCCCCCAACGCTAATGCCGGCTAAATTAGGAATGGGGAGAATCACTTCCACTGTATCCAATCTCCACGGGAGAAAGTCGTGTTCGGTTTGAGGGCGTAGTTGAATGTCGAAGTCGTGGCTCAATGAAGTGGGCTCGGCGTGTGTCGGTGAGCGCACGTCATCAACAATAGTGGCTACTTGGTCCGTCAGGTCTGTGAGGGCCTCTTCTTTATCGACCAAATAGCCGGACGTCTCAGGGGCGGATGACGATCGAGTCGTTTGTGTGTCTGGCTTAAGGTAAATATTCGTCGAACATCTATCTTCAGATTTTGCTCGGGAAGCGATGTCCTCCTTTAACCTCGGGACACCTCGACGGCTATCATCCGATTTGGCGGGCGGGTGACACGATCTTTTCCTTGGATGGAATACCTCTTCGTTCGGCGTACGAAGTCGGTTACGATAGCACCTGGGGCAGGATCACGGCTGACGCCTTATCGTTCTCTCGCTCTCGGAGGGCGACGATGATTCACGTACAGGCGGACCTTCTTTCACCCTCGGCTCGGCTGGGGAAATATCCTTCACGGGGCGCTTATGGCTACGAATAGATATAATATTAACTGACTCAGAAATTCTGTTTCTTACGTCTGCCAGTTCCCCTTCCTTCGTCCAGAGCCGTGTCCATGGGTTGGTCCAGTCGGTCTTCCGCTGTTGGAGCAAAGGCAGATGGTGTTGCCTCAGCAGACGCCTAAACAGAGATCTTGAATTTCTAGGCGTCTAGGCGCGCATGCTGTAAGTGTCTAGCAGTCCGATTGAGGACTGCGCAACTTATTCAAACGCCTCAGAAACGAGGCCCGTTCGTTACCGACGAGGTATCAAAAGGCCATCGGAAAAGTGAGGTGGAATGTCTGGTCTCCTCCGATGACCTCGCATAAACACTTGGATGTTGCAAAGCGTTTTTTAAACGTAAACGGACCTAGCTTTGACCATTCAAGAAGAAGGAAAAATCGGAGCTGAATGGCCACTTTCCTCCTTACAGCTGTGAGTGATGGATGTTTACCTAGCGATCGACTCATACGGGCCAGCCAAAGTTCTTTATTAATGAAGGCGATCGCTAGAGCTAGGACCGGTTTCAATACCTCGCCGGAGGAATCGTTAATGAAGAAGCGCACAGACTGATACGAAAAATGTACCAGCCCGTAATGCTGCTTCAAACGATCCCAGATAGACATCGCAAACGGGCACTCGTAAAAAATATGGCTGACCGTCTCGTCAACGCCGCAGAACAGACATCCAGCAGACTCGACCACTCTCCACCGATGAAGACGTGTAAAAGAGTGAAATCCGTGATGCAACAGTCGCCATTGGTAATTAAATAATGTGCGCTCAAAAGCAAAAGATCTCAGTAGCTTTAGGACTGCCTCCCACGGATAATCAGGGAAGAACTTAAGGATGTCAGTTGTCTCCCCTGGGTCGGACTGCTGGAAGAACCACGATAGACGTAATGAGCCCCACTCTTGCGGATCCAGACGCGCAACATGGGTAAAAATGTCACAATGTCGAGAGTAAAAGTCTTGTATATGTTTGGTTGACGATAATAAGTAATCACTGGCAAAAAGGGAGGTAATGTAAGCCTATTCACCTTGAAGAAAAAGCGTAGATGCGAAAAAACAAAATTCGCTCACATGGGGGAAGGGAAAAGGAATACCCGAATCATTGCAGCCAGTCTGGCAGCAATAAGATATCGTTTGATATCGGGTAAACCTAACCCACCTCTCTCAAAGGGGGTGAATATGATCGCGGCTCGCACTGGATGACGTTGCTGAGCAGACATTCCCCACACACAGTTCACCATCGCACTACGCAGTCTCTGAAGATCTTTGTAAGAAGGCAAGGTGAATAGGCATTTAGATGTTAACACTGGAAGCACATGTGTCTTTATAAACCTCACCTTGACAAACATTGAAGTTGGAAAGCGAAAGTTTCTGTCAAGGCGAGTGATGCACTTCTCAACCACTTGTTGCCAGTGCATAGAGTCCATAGTCGGTAGGAAAGAGAAGACATATCCTAGTACTACGATTCGGTCACACCTTGTTATTGGGAAAGATTTAAGATAGTCCACAGTCCAGTTCCCAATAGCAATACCTTTAGACTTGACGAGGTTGATGGAACTCCCCGTCGAAGTACTAAAGCGGTCAAAGGTCTCTTTATAGATGCTCAAGGAATATGAATCGGACGCAAAAAGCACTACGTCATCCGCAAAAGCCAGTGTCCTGATGTTTATGGATGCGGCTGGCAGATCATATCCTCGAACATCTTGGTGGCGATTCAAAAACTGTAGTAATGGTTCCAGGAAAAAAATGTACAGGAGGGGGGGATAATGGACACCCCTGCCTGACACCTTTTAAAAGTTCAAAGGTGGAAGATGTGGAACCATTAATCGCCACGCATGATGTGGCCGAATCATAGAGAGCGGAGATCATCGTAGCGAAAGCCCGAAGACGAAGATGACGAAACACTTTGAAGAGAAATAAGTGGTTCACTTTGTCAAAAGCCTTCTCTTGGTCAAGGCTTAACACAGCAAGAGTTTGATGGCGTGCACAGGCTTCCTCCATCACGCACCGAATGGTGATTAAATTGTCCGGCATCCTGCGAGATGGAATAGAGCAGGATTGTCCGGGGTTGATGAACTCGTCGGCGTAAATTTTGAGTCTTGATTGAAAGACGCTAGTGAAGACCTTATAATCCGTGTTAAGAAGGGTTATAGGCCTCCACTGGGTGACGAGCTCCGGATTCGGCACTTTTGGGAGCAGGATGATTTTCCCCACAGTGAACTCTGCTGTGATGGAGGAAGGATCCTTGATGATGGAATTCAGCACTTGAACCAAGAAAGGGCCAAGAAGTTTCCATGTCGCATTGTAGAAAGAGTATGGAATGCCATCCATACCCGGGCTGGACTGATGACGGCCGTCCGCTGTCAGGAACTTCTTGACTTCGTCTTCGGTGAAGGGACGTGTAATGAAGGCATCGGAATCCTCTGAAAAAGGTCGTAGTGACTCAATCCAATTGTCCGTGGCATCTGATGGGAAGATTGGGTTACTAAAGGCAGCTGAAAAGTAGGAGTGGAAAGCTGATAAGATATCAGAATCAGCATCCACTTCCCTACCTTCCACTACTAAGTGGTGACATTTCTTGACGTTGGCTCGTCGTCTCTCCTCAGCGAATGCGGCCGATGACATATTTCTAACGTCAGCAGCCCAGGTGAGTTTGGCTCTGAGCGCTGCGCCAGATGCTTTCCGGATCATCAGAGCGTTGATTTCGCTCTTCACCTGACGAATATCGGTCGCAAACTCCTCCTTAGGGGTGGAATTTCGGAGGAGTCGGAGGATTTCTTGGAGCATAAAGAGATGACGACGGCGGCGCCTCGCAGCATCAATCCCAATCTTCCTAAAAAATCGTTTGATTTTGTCCTTGAAAACAAGCCACGAAGCAAGAGTAAGAGACACATTGTGGAGATGTTTTCCCACAAACTGAACAAACATTCCCCAGTATTCCTTGTTGTCGAGCAGAGAAACGTTCAGGAACCAGTTTTTATTTGAAGCACTACCTGCGGCACAAGCTGAAGATGGAGGCTTCCATGACCACATGATGGCACTATGGTCAGAAAAAGAACAAGGAATAACCTCCATCTGTCCAGCTGAGCCAGCAAAAGCATTATCGATCAAAAATAGGTAGAGTCTAGATGACACAAGGGGTCCTTGATGGTAAGTGAACCCCGGATGATTTCTATGTGACTGGTGTGTCCATAGATCGAATAATGCATTTTGCTGACATAAATGATGCACATGTCCAGACGAAAAGTTGTTATCATCGTCTGGATGGCAGTTGAAGTCGCCAGCAATCACCACAGGCACAGCACAACACAAATAAAAGTTCAGATCGTCGAAAAAAGTCCGTTTCTCTGCTCTTTCACACGGCGCATATACGTTAAGCAATCGGAAAGTCACACCTGATGATGAAATGTCTAACGAAATTACTCTGCACTCGCAGTCATAAATACAGTTCGACACATGAAGGGAAGGGTTAAAGATGATTGTAACAACCCCTTGTCCAACAGGTGAAGATGAGTTTATGAAAATTTGCGCACTAGGAAATTGACTGCGAAGGCCAGGTAGATCGTAACCTTTCTGCGTGGAAGCTAATTTAACTTCCTGCAGAAGAAGGATATCTGGCCGGTACAGGGCAATAAAAGTTAATAATACCGATTGCTTAAAATGGGAACCCAGGGAACGTATGTTCAGCGAGATGACCTTCATTCAGAGGATTTAGGTGGAAGAGGCTGACCTAACTTCGATGGAGGCTGGTCCGTCTTCGACGACGAATGTGGCTCAGCAGTCCTTCGAAGCGGTGAGCGCGTCCGATGAGAGGAACTATGGCGGCTACTCACACTGCCGTCCCTCTCCGACGATGATGATGCCTTCTTGTCCCTTCTGCTACGATGGCGCGTCTTCTTTTTACGGGGAGACTTGCTCTCCGTACGCCCTTCCGGCTGCGTCGATGTGGAGATCGCCGTTGGAATCTAAGATGACACTGGGAACGTTGCAGGAAGACGGGTGATTCCCACTGGCTGCGACGCTGGTAGAGACGGAGGGGGGAGAGCTGGAAATTCCTCCTCCAAAGGCGTCGAAACATCACCCAATGGGGCTTCAATGTCTTCCTCTGTAGAGACCACTTCTTCATCCATCACGATGTCGCTTGATGGCAGAAGCAGGAACGTATCCTCAGCTACCTCTGAAGACGGAGGGAGTGATGATGGCGGCACTAATCCCTGCTCGTCCTCAGTTGGTAGTGGAGGCAAACATGGCTCCGGTGAAGCGGCCCGCGACGTACGTGGATAAGGTACGGGCCGGGCTGGTCGTTGTGGCTCTGCATCTTGTTCAACAGTTGTCATCTTCGGTGACGGACGAGGCGTTGACGTGACTGCTGCTGCACTGCTGTCAGTCTTCTCCGGGCAACGACGGTATCTGCCCACCAAGCGGGAACATTTCACACACTTTTTCAGGAGAGGGCAATCTCTCCTGACATGAGAAGACTTTTTGCAGTACCAACAGCACTGCCTCATCCCCTTATAGTACACGAAGACACGTTCTCCATGTAAAATAAGGGAATCTGGAATGTCCTTGTCCAGCCTCATATCGAAATATATGTCGCCGTTCTGGAGTCGGGGAGTATCTGCGTGCTCGGGACGATAAATACCGAGCACTTCCCCAAATTCAGACATAAAATTTCGGATATAGACCGTGGACAATAACGGCGAAATTCCCCTGACGTGGACTGTGAGGTGGCCAGGGTCCGCGTGATAAAAGTTGACGGTGGTGTTGCCACTTTCACGCACTCCACATCGACGATGCGATCCGCAATTGCACTTGATTTGCAGAGCATTCTCAACTCCGTAGAGGAGAGTCTCTGCAACACCAAGATGGAAGGGTCTTCAGACGCAAGAACCGGCGGTATTCCGGATTTGGAGTACAATTCCTTCATAAACGTGGCGACGGAAAAAGGCCCGTCCGCCATCAACATGACCATACGGTCCATAATTAAAGAGTCACAAAAAATAAGTTCACAGGGGGGGGGGGTGAAACCTCCCTCGGGGTCACCGGGGGGAGGGTCACAAAAGTCACAATATTACTCACGCACGCGTTGGATGGTTGGTTGCGGCGTGAATAATGTTAAGTTCAATAAAACAAAAGTCACTCACTCACAAAACACTGTATGCTACGAGGTCTATTCGAGATAGGTCGTCACCCGTTATTAGTCGCTCGCTAAAGACACTCTCCCGTTCCTTTCAGTTCCTCCGCTTCTATTTCCCTTGGTTGGATTCTGGGCCGATTCTGCGCTGTGCATTCGCCAATCAGCTTTCGAATCAGCCTCCCTCCTCCACCAATTGTCTTTTCTCTGGTATTGCTTCGTTTTTCCGCCTGTTCTATTCTTCTTCAGGGGGTCGGCTTCCTTTCTTCTTTCTTTTTTCCTTGTCAAATCCTTTCTAACTTTATTTTCTTTGCTACCTTCTTTTTTAGGATTTGACAATTACAGACTAACTGGAAATTTAAGTTATAAAACTGCAAAATTATGTGAAAGAGAACTTTAAAGATATGTTAAACAAAAGGATGTGTATATATGGAATCTTTTTAGGGAGAATTCAGTCATATGTTAGCAATATTATACTTATCCGACATAGTCCAACAATATACAAAACGCCTTCGTATAAAAGTTCATGTCCAAAATGTTTAGTATTTTCAATAAAAAAAAGAAGAAATATTATAAGCCTATGTATTATTAATCAGAGTACATGATAGTCAGTTGCACATTTTCAAAAGGCTAGAAACCGAACGCTACTGTATAAAAACCCAAATCTCATATAACATTGTTAATTTTACTTTGCAACAATGTCTAATAAATGAAATCTATAGTTTAACCGGACACGCCCACTCAAACTTTCATTGGACAGAGTATTAAGAATAGAAAATAAACTACTGTAATTTTTGGCTTTAAAAATTTCAATGGTTTTTAAAAAGTTGAGTTTATTGACATCTTTGGTATTTATTAAAATTAACTTTGTTTCATCGATGTTATTACATTTATGGTCTTGTGAATAATGTGGTATAGAATTATAATAATTTAAAAATTGATTTCAGAACCTATAATGCAACTAAAGCACTTTTAATCACCCAAAAATATCATTAACCTATTATAAAATTGCGGAATTTATAAGCTAAGTTGCAATTCCATGTAATAAATTTTATATTGGATGAACAAGCAGAAAATTTAACGTTAGTTTTAATGAACATATTAATTCCATCATGTATGCAGGTGGTCAATCCAAACTTCCAGACCACCTCATATATATTGGCCATAAATGTAAAATTTTATAGGAAAAAAAACGCGAAATTGAAATAAAAATTTGCACAGGATGAATATTATTAATCAAACTTCGATCGTCATTTTAAGCAAGTTCCCTAATAAATAGGACATGTGTGTGTACTCTGAGATTTACTTTCTTTTTGATGCTCTATCCGAATCTAAAGTCAAAATGAAAAATTCAAAAAAAAAAAAAAATGGCAATAGAACGATCGACTTTCCAAATACTATAACGATGTTTCTAACATGATTTTTGACTTCAGATTCGGAAATGGACTTATATAAACTAGAAGTGCTTTACATGCGCCATAAATAGCATACGATTAACTGCAATTTTTAGAGTTTTAACGTCGTTCTGGCTATGCAGTCTGAAATAAGCATACTCGACTGTTTTTTGATGTAGTAATGGTGAATAATTAGCAAAAAAAAATCATCAGAGTAGGTGTTTATGTTGTTCTAAAAGGATTTGAGTTTAGACATAAAAATCATCAGTGCAAGATGAGCTCAATTTGGATAAAGACGCATTGGAGTCCAAAGCTCACCGATTTGAGTGACGATGCCGAGTGGAATATCTTTAGGATCTTTCCGGGTCTTTACGATCGAAATGCTCCATGCAACAAGGCCCAGACGCCATTGGTCTGCACAACATCACCAATGTAATCGTATGTTTATAGAACCAACTGAAGTAATGATCCAGGACGTTTTGTATGTTCATACTAGAACCCACTCCTAATGGAACGTTCCCTCGTAGAGGCGTGGCGATTCACTCTTGTAAATTCCTTACTTAAGCGCGTGTCATTGGCCTTACTTTTTGTTGTTGTTTTCCTTTCAATTGACTGTACTTATGGGAGACCCAAATGGTTTGATTTTTCTCTTAATTAGGTGCCACGAACCAGTTATTTAAGGTGAACTTTCATTTTTATAAGGGTCGTACAAATGAAAACGAAAATTTACGTGGGAAAAAAAGACGACGTTTAGAATCGTAAGTTTTTGTTTTCAACAATTGCGAAACCCCACGTGCAAATTGAACAATAGATTGCAAGTGTTGCATCACGTGAGAAAGAACGATAGCTCGCGCTTCAAAGCTCTGCGTTCCATGCTCCAGTTTCTGCGCGTTTTACATCACTCCAAAAGTCGCCTGGAATTATAGTCAGTGATGAAGGGCTTGTGAGCAGAAGCGCGACTGTAGAAACCCAGGGAATGGAGTTCGCGACGAATGATCGCTTCGTCCAGCCCGAAAGCAAACGTGGAAGCGGGTTACGGCAAAGTTGACTTTTAGTAACTGGGAGCACTGCGTGCACTGCAGAAAAGCATCCCTTAGAGACACCCAAATGAACAACTCATTTATAGCAACTGTTTCGTATCCGCCCTGCAGTGAAGTATCACTTAAAGACGCCACTGTTGACCCATAATGTCGCAGAATTTTACTCTGGAGTTATTAATTACTATTAGAAATTAATAAAGCTTATTTATAATTTGTAAATATTTAACAATAATCAGTTAATGTTATTGAAACGCTTAGTATAAGAATTTACAAAATTATTACTAATTAACAACTGATATAAACATTTGATATATTAAAAAATATTACTAAATTGCAAAAAAAAAAAGTTGAGTGGGTCTTGTATGATTTTATTTGCGTAAAGTGACGGTCCTTTAAAATCACACAAAAGAATTCCGTGTTTCCATGTTTGTAAGATTGCCAACAATTAAAACGCTCTTTACTCATTTCTTAATCGTATAATTTCATACGTTTAATACCAAATGAGTAAATAACCGAAATGTGTAAACACGGAGTTTCTTTGTATGATTATGATTTTATTCCCATTTTATGATTACGCAAATAAATACTAAAAACAAACAAACCATCTGGTATAAATAATAATAATAATAATAATAGGTAACAACAGGGAATAATCCACCAAATAAACTGGAAGGCCAAGCCGCTATGTTGCCCCCCAACAGGCCAAAGGCCCAAAATGGGGTTATTTAAGATACAAGTAAAAGGGAAGTAACGTAATTAAAAAAAAAAAAAAAGGACAATAAAAAAACAGAAAAACACAATTTTATTCATACAGATTAACAGAAATATAATAATTATTACAAAGATAAAAATTCAATAATAATAATAATAATTCAATTCAATTCAGTTCATGTACAGTGTTCACACAGCTAATTCAATCTTCATTCTAATGTCTGAGAGTGCACACAGATCTGAAGGTACATCAAAATTCGGGAATTTCCGCTTCAGAAACCGGAGAAAAACATTTTGCACCCTATCCAGTTTACAAGACTGCATATTTGAACCCCCATTCTATAAAACAACAGTAGGACAAAATGGGTAGACTCCGATAGAGCCGGACAAATGTAGAAGGGCACCGAAAATCGGCTCCATTGCGCACAATGGTACCAAGAGCTATGTAAGCCTTCAGACGAACAGTCAACATGGGAATTATAGGAAAGTGTGCTATCAACGATTACGCCAAGATCACGGACACAGAGTTTGGCAACTTGCACATTTCCACAAACAGACTAGGAGAACTCGATAAAATTGGTCTTTTTTGTCATATTTAGTTGCATTAATTGCAAGATCATTCTGCTCACATCAATGACATATACTATAAATTTCCTGCTGAAGCAGGTGAGCATTAAGACAATTATAATGTTACCAAAAAGTTTCACATCATCTGGATACATCAATATATGGGAGTTTCTAATCACCTCGGGGAGGTCAGCAGTGAAGATAACAAATAATAAAGGCCCTAAGACAGAACCCTGTGGAACACCACAGTGAGGCCTATAGGGCAATGATGAATGATGTCGTATAGATACAACAAACTGTCGATCCAACAGGAAAGAGCGCATTATCCGAAGGAGTTCATCAACAATCCCATACGCACGCAATTTTTTAATTAGTAACTCTTGATTGACAGGGTCAAGTAATTGAGTTACGCCTTTTGCATATAAAAGTAGACCACGTCAAGTTGCTGGCAGTGGTGAAGAGCATCATGAGCATGAGTGATGAGAGATACAAGATTGCTCACAACGGAACGTCGGGGAATGAAACCATGTTAATACGCAGGAACATGAGGAAGGACATGTTGTAGAAGATATTTATGAATGATGTTGTCAAAGACTTTGGCAGTGAGTGGAAGGATAGAGATCGGCCTATAGCTAGCAATGTCAGTCCGTTTGGCAGAACCACCTTAAAGGCAGGAACTACAACCGCACTCTTCCTTATTTTAGGATAGTGGCCAGCTTTTAGACACAAATTAAAGATGCGCCTAAGAGGAATAATTATGACATCTCGAAGGCCTTTGAGAATAAAGGAAGGAACCTCTATCGGAGAATTGCAAGGCTTGGCCCGTAATCTATTAATGCCGTAGGCAACATCTTTATCAGTGAACTCCGTTAAGATGAAATTATCAATAGGGGGACAATAGGTAGACAGTTCTCCGAGAATGTGTTGAAAGAAGTAGAGACAGTTTCACTGAAATGCTGGGCAAAACAGTTACTAATATCTAGTCCATCAGTAATGGTAAGGACCTCTTCTATCATCTCCCAAAAAATCTGTACTCAATTCAAAAACACCCTTATATACAGATATAAAGAAGGATGTTTGTTTCTTTGTGGGTTTGTTTGTGGGTTTGTTTGTTTGTTTTTTATACAAATCTACAGTTTTTTTCCGATCTTGATAAAATTTCGCATACATGAACTTCAAAGCATGAGGAAGGTCACTGTCTACCTCAGATTTCGAAAAAATAATAATTATTTATAAAAAAATCGATATTCATGGTTATGGCAGGGCATATTAATGAGAAATATCTCATGACCAACAATGCAAGGCAAAGTTTGTGCAACAATAGGTATCAACAATGGTATCAACACGCAATTCACAAACACTCTGCAAGGACCAACAATATATATCTCATGACCAACAATGAAAGGAAAAGTTTGTGCAACAATAGGTATCAACAATCGTGTCAAGACGCATTTCACACTATGCTCGGACCAGTAACATATCTCATGACCAACAATGCAAGGCAAAGTTTGTGCAACAATAGGCCCGTCGTCTTCGCATCAACAATAGTCTCAATGCGCAATTCACCAATAACAATGAGCACAAAATTATTCAAAGAATTATAACAATGAACATAAAATGATGATGCAATGACAGAACATTCGTTTCCAAGAATTATTAATAATGAACAGGAAATGGATATAATTGACGATATAGATAGGGCAGTCTCTCTCGATGAGGCAAAGGAGGTACACGTGTCTTCCTTCAGCTCCCTAACAAGCGTTCAGACGATTCGGAAAAGCGTGTGTGTTTCTTTGTGTATGTGTGTGTGTGTTTGTGTGTTTTGCACGTTTGAGCAGTGCATAACCTAAAAATACATCAACTCGAATCATCAAACCAAAAAAAGCATACGATTTATCTGTGTTGTGCTATTTAATAATCGTTCGAAGGAACCATATTAATTCATACTTATCGTAATGCCACCAAAGAAAAGAAAGAGCATTGGTCAGAGAAACCCGGGTACCTACAAGTGTAATTATCCCGGGCAACGCTGGGTACCTCTTCTAGTCTATATATATAAAGAAGGATGTTTGTTTGTAGGTGGGTTTGTTTTTTATACAAATATACAGTTTTATTCCGATCTTGATGAAATTTTACATACTTGACCTTCAAAGCATGAGAAAGGTCACAGTCTATCTCAGATTTCGGAAAAATAATACATATCGATAAAAAATCAATACTCATGGTTTTGGCAAGGCATAATAATGAGAAATATCTCATGACCAACAATGCAAGGCAAAGTTTGTGCAACAATAGGTATCAACAATGGTGTCAACACGCAATTCACCAATAACAATGAGCACAAAATGATGATGAAATATGGATAAGTTTCAATTTGTAACAATGCATAAAATTCCTGTTATTCAGGTTTTTCTTAGAAAAGAGAGTTCTAAGTACTTAACAATTTCTTGAAAATATTTAAAAATGATCAGCAACTGGAGATAATGAAGAGTTAGCAGACTATTGAGAAAGAGTAGAAAGACGACAGAGGAAGCACTCCTTTAACTCCATGCTGTATTGAGCAAATGGGAAGCAAGTAAATAGAAGAATCGGCGACTGCTAGACTACACAAAGTGATGAATGGCCAAGTTTTGCTTCAACACATCGAGAGAAGAGTGGAAATTGCAACAACATCAAGTGTACATCTGAAGTAAGATTACGCGAGTAAGAAATTATTGGAGACGTCCATCCATTGTGAGCCTTAAAAATTTTTTTTTCGAATTTTCATTAAGAATTTTTATTGTATTATTTCTAAGCATTTTCATGTGTTTATTTTTAAGATATTGCAAAATTTAATTTAATTTTTTGAGATTGTTCTGTTTACCTACAAGTGTAATTATCCCAGGCAACGCCGGGTACCTTTGCTAGTAAAAAATAAAAAATTTAACCTTATTTCTTTGACAGAAAAGAACTTTCATAGAAATGTTTACATTTGGTTATGATTAAACAAAAAAAAAGTATTAATAATAATAATAATAATAATAATAATAATAATAATAATGTGTTTAAAGTCCTTTATGCTTTGTTTTTCCTCTGAATAAATGAATCCGTTCAAATGGGTTTATCGTCAAGTGCAAGGAAATCGTATAAGGAAACCTTTCGTCATTCATTTGATATGAGGTTTATAGCTGATAATATGCAATAATTGAAGGAGAATGCTAAGTGATTACGTAAAGCCCGAAAAGATGTCAGGGATTTTTATTTATTTATTCATTGATATTTGATTTTCACAATCTAATTTGACGGCTTAAAAGCAGTGCAAAACAACCTACTCGATCAATCGACTGAACCACATTTAAAAAAAAAAAAAAGAGATACAAAACTGCCTCCAGCTTGGAAATGAGGGTGATGTAAAGTCTTTCACCCTTTAATGAATATAAATATTAGGCTTCAATCAAGATTTATTTTTTTTTTATTTTTCCTCTCCAAGTCCTTTCACCCTAAATAATTAGGAGGCGAAAATCGAGACGGATTGGAAATCAAAAACCGAGTTCGGTTAAAGTTCTCACAAAATGCTGAATGTGAATGAGGTAGATGGAATGAAATATGTTTACATAGTTTGGGTTTCATCATGGGGAAAGTGTTCTGGGGGCGATTGTCAACGAACCGTCCACCGGGATGTTCAAAATGTTTTATTAATTATCTCTGTAATTTAACTTTTCTTCTCTCGTTGGCAATTCTTCATTTTCTTCATTTATTTCCTAAATTTAACTTCCATAAAAAAGAGAAGTTACAATTGCACACACAATATACAGAAGAGAGGGTAAACATTTGAAAAGGGAACACAATTACAAGAAAACTTGAGTTTTTCTCAGGAACTCACCATTGTCTTTCATGGATTAAACTTTAAAATGCATAACAATTCCTTTAGAATTAAAAAACGATAACAAGAAAACAATAATTAACATACAATAAAGAATTCTTTAAATGAATGTCTCAATAGGTGGTTTTAGATATATACAGCTGCAATTAGCACATCAGCAAAACTATATCTTGAAATCAATCTTACGCAAGCTATCAAAGTCCAACAATACACACACATATATGTATACAAATAGCAAATATACATCGAATTTCATTTTTATAATTAAAAATCCTAATAGTTCGCTAGTTTTATTCAGAGACATCCTAATCCCTATATGTTATGTACACTAATCTGTTACATTACCATTAACCTTGTTTAAAATCTCATTTCTACTCGTGCAAGTGATTTATCATCATTTTAATGATAAGGCTATTTAAGATTACTTCTCACTTCTTTCTTTATATTCATTATCAGCTTCTTCAGATTTCAATTCAATTCATCAGGGTAGACTGCTGAGTGAACACAATGCTGTCTCAGAGAGAAAGAAAAGCTTCAATTATCAAATGAATATATTGAATTAAAATTGAAAAGAGAAAAGTTGAAAAGGAGGTCGTTGAATGGTTGTTGAAAAGTAAAAAGTTTTTAATTAATTTCATTGATCCTATGAGAAAACAAAAGAAAAGGTGTCATTAAGGAGAAGGCAATGTTTTTATTGCTGATTTGAAATCGTTAACTGATGCAATAGCGTTCATTAAGAGTGTTATAAGGAAATTTTTGTAGTTATCTAGTGAACAATAAAATTTTATGTTTTTTATTTAAAAAACTATTTTTTAACGTTGCTCATTCCATGCATGTCATGAAGCCGCAGGCTGCATTGCCTTTAATCAAACGTTTGCTTTTAATTGTGAAATAAAATTATATTTTTTTTCTTGAATATTTAATGCTTTTTTTTTAAAATTTGATTTCGAACTTTAAAAACTTAAATAAAAAAAATAAAATAAAAAGGAAAATAAACTTTCAGTCATTCCAAATTCTTCTCTGGATACAGGTTTGGAAAAGCACGAAGACCCATTTACCTGCTCTATTAACCTACAGCGGGCTCTTCTCTCTAATTAATTTCTCTTTAATTAAAGCGTGTATCTTTCTTAAACATCGACAATAAACACGATCATGTAAAAACTAAACAGTAGTTATAGTTTAATTAAATTTCTAGGTGTTTAATAATTCATAGAAAAAATAAAAAGCTCATCTTTGTAGTACGATGATGAGCATTGGGAGAAAGGTCAAGGATGAGCGGTAAAGGGGAATGTGGAACGCGTGACGTCATCAGAGCTCAAGTCGATCGAAGCGCCGTCTGCTCCCTGCGGATGCTCTGGGAAATACCAATTTGCGCAGATTAATGATAAAAGAATTTGTATTTGTAATTAATTTATAGCTGTTAAAAGAATAAGATTTCACGATGGGTAAGGAATACACTTTCTATACTTACTTTTAGTTATAAGATAATTGAAATCCAATTATATTCCATGGCTTTACGATATTACCGATCACTCGTTTTGAAGGATTTGAAGACAGTGGATTCTATGGTTTTTATTTAATACAAATAATTACATTTATTTAAGAAATTTTTTTACGAAGTATATGAAATTGTTACGAAAACGTATGTAAGTAAAACTCATATACTTCGTTTATACGCCAAATTTATCTCGTTTTGGAAGTTGATCTATACCGCTCCTTATGAAAAACAACCTCTTAGCAGACGATGCTCTCGTGTTTCAGATACTTCTCGAGTTCTTATAAATAACTCAAAAAGTTATTTCATTAATATAAAATCTGAAGTTTTAAAAATTTTCTTCATAATAATTTGATTGAAATAATTGAAAAAAAAAATCAAATACTCTATTTGACAATACTCTATTTTTCTCCCTTATCAATAGCTCCCTATAGAGACAAACAATCCTCTGGTCGTCTCGGAAGGAAGTCGGTCATCGCTAGTTCTCGGACGCTGACACCGCCCAAGCCAAGACTGGAGGATGGTGGCTCGGACGTAAACGGCGTCGGTCGGCGACTTTGAAAGGGGCAGGGCAAATTGCAGGAGATTCTTTTGCCGTGACCACCTTCAAATGCTTAGTTTGTAATCGCAGATAGCATAGGAAGGAGAGTCGATGTTAGGAGGCGAAATTGTCGTCATGTACGCGAAACAAAGCGAAAAAAGCCAGCGACATCGACTGCGACTAAGCAATGTCAGGATTTCAAGTTGGCCCAAGTGAATTAAAAGGCCGCACCAGTGCGCTCTAGATCACACTTTCTTGGCCTCTTATTTGGAATCTTACTCTCATCCTGTAGATTTCATGGTAAGTGAATTAGACTTGTTTTCGATTTTTAAGAATTACGATACCAAAGTGTGTCAGGTATTTCAGTACTAAAGATGCACCGAAAGCCGATGTGCATTGGCCGATATGCGAGTGTGATAACCGATTTTCGTTTATTTACCGTTATACAAAAGCAAAGGAAATATTATTAATTTATGTGCATTATGCTAACAGATGTTTGTGGTTATTTACCTTGAATAAAAATAGTCATTTCGTTTATTTATTTCCTTCAGCTTTCCAGTACAGAGTGCACTTAACATGCTCGCGCGTGAATCAGAATCTAGGAAGACGTACAATCGGATTTGCCTGATCACCCTTCCTGAAATTTAAATTAAAGAAATTAATTAAATTTCCCAACTTAACGAGGAGGAAAAACATGAAATTAATCCTTTTCACAAAATTAAATCGATTTGCACTCTAATCACCACTTTTGCTGGAGAAAGTCCACTCTCTGCACTTATTTTTTTTTTTTTTTTTTTTTTTAATACACACAGAGATGTAAATATAACGTAATAAACACGTGAATTTTATATTAAATACAAATGAGTAAGCTATTGTGAAAAATAATAAGGAAAAAATGTTTTAAAAAGAAGGGCACGCCATGGCACCATGGGAAGGAATGGACTTAAATTTCTATTAAACTCTAATTCTATGAAATCAGCTGATAACTCTTTCCATAGAGAAAGTTTATATTGTAAGGAGTTTGTTATTCCTTTTGGATTGCTATATAGTAAGTAAGTTAATCCCTATTATGTCTATTATTTTCTCATAGAAAAGTTATTTGTATAGGAATCTAGCATTTTGCTTAAGAATTGCAGCTTAAATCAACATTATCAATCTTAACTACGGTATCTATGTAATACTTTTAATGTTCTTATAATCTTGATCTTAATATTTTTTTTAAAACAAATATTTTATTGAATCAACAAAATTTCAACCCATTCTGTGAGAGTTCACTGTTCGGATCTTGTTCTCCATCGAAACATAGCCAGTGTCATAAGCATAATAATTAATTATTTGTTAATTAATATATGAAATAATCAAATAAATAATCTTCAGGTATGCCAATCATAAATTAAAAGAAGGTTGTAAATATCAAAAACATTTATAAATGTTTGAATTTATTTGTGTGTATATAATTGTGATATTTTATATAGTTTATATAACATTCTCAGTAGTTTTTATTCCCAGTATTATACTTTTAATGAGACGTTTTTATAATAATATGATTTATTTTTGCAAGCATGACTGACGGATTTTCTTTTTTTGTTTTTTGTGGTTTTTAGTTCTCATTTTTTAATATTATTTGCTTCCTTTTTCAGTGTTTTATTGTAGTAATGTTTATTACCAAAATCCTTTGGTTCAATTTTCAAATTACATAATTTAAAAAGACTTTTTACTAAAGCAGCACGTGTTGAATGAAAAGATCATCTACTCTGTTCAGCAAAAGTTTGAGTGAGTGTTTCTAATTAAATTTCCGATTTCAATTGTTAGGCATTGTTGCAAAGTAAAATTAACTGTGTATTGAACCAGGTTTTGGTTTTTGCAACAATGTGAAAATTCAACAATGGTTCAGATCTATTGTGGGATTTTAAGGTTAACAATGGAAAATTGAATTAAAAGAGGGCAAATCAATATTTGTAAATTTTATAAAAACTGGACAAATCAAAATCAATTGGACAATTTCCTCACCAACTGATAACTTCTCTGTAATCTTGAAGCAATCCATGATGGGGTCCACTGATATTTAATAAATTTTTTAATGATTCTCATTAATTGACTGGACCATTTTCTAAATTTTATAAATGATTTCTGTTGTGAACATATTTTTGAATATTATTTAAGGCTTTGCTGTTTAGTGCATTTCATGAGTAAATAAATAAAATGTAAATTTTTCAACATATAAATAATATATCCAAGTATATGAGTAAATTCTTAAAAAAATTCTAAAAAGATAAATGTTTATCAAAAATAATAATTATAATTTTTTTTTTAATATTCAAATGTGCCCTCAATGTAAATTTATCTAAAATATAAAATGCCAAAATTTATTAAATTTATAAAAATTAGAGATTAATAATTCTTAATTATAAATCATATATATTGAAAGAGGTTGTAAACTTTAACAAGTATTTTAGTCATTGACAACCTCCTTTCAATTATATTGATGGCATGATCAGAATTGATTTATTAAAAAAAAAAGGTTGTTTCTTAAAATGTTTCCTAAAATAAATGTAAATTTATCTGAAATATATAAAAATTGGTAAACGTCTTTTCAACGAGATGTTTAAAATGGAATATTTGATTCACATGATTCTCTTAAAGGAATTTTTTTTATATTCTGTTTTAAATATATTGTTGAAAAAGATGTTTACCAATTTTATGGAAGTCATTAGCATTTTATAAATTTTTAGATAAAATTACATTGAAGATATATTGGAATATTTAAAAAAAAGTTATAATTACGTGTATTCTTTTTCAGTTATTTACTTGATAAAAAAAATTCATTTTTGGAAAAATTTGCATTTTAAGAAATAAATTATCAAAATTATATAATCACAAATTTTCAACATTTGTAAATATGTTATTATGCATTAATATTATAATAGCTTGTTTACATGATAGTAACAAGCTTTAAAGACCAGGCTTTAATTTTCACTTCAGTAGGCTGATACTCTGTTAGGTTAAATTTCCAATAGTTTCAGTGGTTATTTAACATCATGACACTGAAAAGGTAAAAGAGGAGTAGAAAAGTTAGAGAGATTATTCTATTATTATACATTCATATTAATGAAATAAATTTACAAAAATATTACGATTGACATAATCTAGGATTAATTACTTTTTTTCTATTGTTGAGATGTTATAATACATTAATTAATATTTAATATATTTCTCACCGATTTATTCATAGAATATGTAGCATTCATTTTTCTAATTCTGCCTTTATATAATAATCCAGTCATTCAAAGAGTGTCCTTCTCCCACCAACACCAAATATGATTTTTTTCTTTTTTCAATTCTGTCTCCACTCTTGTTATTGTGTCCTTTGGGGATTCTTGCCAACAGTTAAATACTAGAAATAGTTTTTTCTTCTTGGGCTTGCTTGCAAATTCTTTTTCTAATATTGGATTTAAAGTCTACACCATTTAATTAGAGAGATCTGGCATTGTTTCATTTGCATTTCCCCCTTTTTATATATCGAAAAACAAGAAAAACTCCAATGAGGTGAGCAGGAAGATAATTAGAGTAATCATCAAGAGCATTGTGTAATTTGTTAGCATAATAACATAATTGTGAAGATTCTATCTCATTAATATTGAGCTGCTTTGTTATTTATTTATTTTTTTCAATTAATGTGCTCGTGTGTGTTTGGGTGTTTTTAAATGGGCTACTTAAATTTTTAACGTTTTGAAACTTGATCTATTTCATTTGGCACTGCTCTTCCAATTTTTGTTTTAACCGCTGCCAAAGTAATTTGTTTCTCTGATTTATTATTTCATATTCATTGCTTGGTGTGAAAACGATACACAAAAACATCAACTGATAATAATAGGTTCAGTTTTCAGAATCGTTAATTTTTTTTTAAATTTCTATTCTGATTTGTACATCTCTACAAGTTTTAATGATTTTTATTTGTCCATATAGTATCGAATGCTTTATTTTATATCACTCAGATAATACTATTATTGACAATTATAATTATTTGTTAATATTTAAAGATTGGAAGAAAGGATCGGATAGTTGTTGTGTATCTCTACAAGTTTTAATTATTCATTTGTCTGATTAGTCCTAAATAACATTTAACTGTTATAGAATAGTATTCAAAAAGGACTGGTGTCAAAAGGTTTATTTATTTTAAAATATTTTCTTTTAATATCTTTTGTTCATTTGCTTACATTAAGGTAAATTCTATGGTTACATACAGCTTTGTTTAAAACAAAAGACGACAGTATCAATAATCACTTAATATATATAAAAATGTCTCGTTTGAAGTGAAAAATTAATAAAATACATGTTATAGAGGAAGATGCCATGTTTGGGTTCTCTCAAACAGTAGCTTTGGAATCATGAATTGCTGTTCCAAAGTTTCTATCTGTTTATGTATTTACACACTCAAAGACATGGTTAAGGCATTCTGCATGGAATACAGGTTGGTAAACTCTTGAAATATTTAGACTGGTTCAAGACTAGTGTCAATTGAAAATATTCTTTTTGAAGAAGAGATTTCCAGCAGGTTCTTGTTGCTCAAACTGATGTCATGTTCTTGTGATTTTATCCAAGAACAGGGAGGAGAGGACCAGAAAGTTAATTTTTTTTGTAAAAATATATTAAATATAATAATTAATATAAAGCAGAAATTTATTTCAAAATTAAATTTTATTTTTTTAAGTGCTAAAATAGCAAGCTTTACTTTTTTTTTTGCTTTTGATTCTGTAGTAGTATATCATAGGAAATAATTCCATATGGATTAGAATTATTAAAATAACTAGAAATATATTGGATTTGTATGACACTCACATGAATTTGTCTTATACTGGGTATATCTTATCTACAGTGAAAAATAATCGTGATTTGAATAGAATACTCACTTTCAGTTCTATCACTTGATATTATGTGAAACGTAAATCGGCTGAATTGTGGCGACTCATTGATCAAATTATCAAGCAATGAATTGTATGCGTATCATACACCACAAAGTGACGATATTGTATAAAAATTGGAACAGTAAACTGAGAATTGGGACAAGTAGTCAAGCATCTGGTCACCTTAATAATTCTTATTAAATCATCTCGCATCTGCTTTTTTCTCCTTATGAAGACCAATATCAACAATGCTGTTGGAGCGAATCAATCATCATGCACAGTCAAAACTTTGCCGTAGACTGTGTGATAATGTAGACTCTCGTAGACACTGAAAACAGTAATGTAGGCCAGTCATTAATTACTGACTTGGAAATCTTATGTACTGATGATAAAATTCCCAACCAAAAGAAAAAAAAGTAATTTTTAAAAATAAAAACATATCATATCCACCAAAAGACAAAAGTCTAATAAATATTCTTATTATTAAAATATTGGCATACTCAGCCATAAAAATTAAAGCAAACCCACCACCACTTTACAATATTCCCAGTAATACAGTCACACTTCGATATCTCAAATTTCATGGGAATAAAAAAAAAAAAATCCGATTTCATGGGATTGTTCAAAATATGGAGGATTACTCTAAAATCAAGATTTATAGGTTATTAAAGATACTGTATACAGTACAAAGAAATGATAATATTAAACACATCCATAGGTTAACAGACCCTTAGATGAATCTTGAAAAGGGCAGGATAATTTGATGGGGAAAAAGGGCAGTAACCTATTTAAAAGGCCATACATATAAATGTATATATTGTAGTATAAATGAAAGTGCCTGACATAATAGGCAATAAATAAATTAATCCAGAATAGATTTTTAAATGTTATTTTATTGATACAATATTTACAAGCATTAATAAATGGAAGTTTTGAGGAAATTTTATATATATGTTTTTCTATCCACTTGCGGCTTGCTTACCAGCGATAAAAATAATCATGATCAGTTAATATATTTTTAATATTTACACTTACTTTTGAAAAAGCTCTTCAAATTTCTTACAAGACTTTGACAATTTTTTGCAGAATCTTCAAATTTCTTCCTTTTTAACCGTTTCAGTTGTTCTTGAGTCGGCATGTTGCTTCACGTGCTTTCGCTAATGTAAACTACCGGCGATGGTTGCAAGGCGTATGAACGTTGTGACTGATATTATTTATATTTATTCCTTAAATTTTAATCAATTTTAATCAATCAATCAATCAATCAAAGTTATGTTTATCGAATTCAATTTTTTTTTTTCTTTTTCGTTTTGTTCACTCTGAAAGGCGATGTGTAAAACTATAAAAGAACTATGGGTGGTTATGCCAGAATTTGGTCACGTGGATAATAAAACTTCCGTCACTTCCGTTAATTTCCGTTATACTGCACTGCAGACCATTCGCCAGGCGTTTCAGTGCCCAGTGGATTTATTTAATTAATTGGAGAGAGAAAGTGATGATTAATAAAGACGGCAGGGCCGAAAAAAAAAAAACAGGGCAGGGCGGGAAAAAAATAGGGCAGGGCGGACCGCCCTTCTGAAACTTGTGAAATAGGGGTCTGGGTTAAATAGTAAGAATTGAATGGTCAGTATTTATTATTGATTAGAAAATACAGTATATACATGTCAAACATTACAAAGTACTGTACATGGACCCACTAAGGAGGGAACAAAGAACAATAGGAGATAAAATGGCATGTGAATAGAATAGATTAAGTGCTGTACAAGTGGTGCCACTAGCATGAACTCACAACTGTGCATGCTCAAACAACTTGGAAGGTACCGAGACATGCTAACAAGATCATGAGAATTGTCTAAATATAACAGAAGTGGCATCAAAATTTTTTGTTTCTCACAAAGAAGCAAATCTATAATATTAAATGCCTTACATCTTGCTGGCACACAAAGTCAAAATTCGACATAGCTAGATTTTCCGAGAAAATGTTTCGACATAATGAGGAAAAATTACATTGAATTAATAGTCCTAAAGAAGCATTTGTGGCGGCCTACCATTCATGGCGTCAGTGTTGTGAAAAATGTCTACGGGTAAAGGTTGACTATTGTGGACAAATCACGGACGTTTCACCTTTTCTAGGTCAATAATTTTTCAAAAATAAATTAGGAAAATGAAATATTCATGTATATATGCAACTAGCCAATTAAGAGATGAAAGTTGATATATTTTACACTTTAAACCCAATTTTTTAATATACAATAGAATCTTGATAAATCAAATTCCTCCGTAATTTGAAATTTCAGTCTATTCCTTCCGTTCCGGGGCTAAAACCTCTATAATTCGAAGCAATAAAATCTCCAAAAGTCAAATTTTTTTGGAGGAAAGTTATCCTCTATAATTAAAATTAATGGAAATAAATTCACCCACAAATCGAATTTTGTCAATTCGGACCTCTATAAATCGAATTGATGTCAGTAGCTCTCTTTCCTATTAGAAATTTTCATAAGTGGTTCTAAAAGGTTTCATTCATTAGCGGCTCTGATTGGCTTTACAAGTGTACTCTACTCCAATTGGCCAACTAATCATCCTGCCAAATAATTTGCACTATATATTGAATAACCATCTGCACTAATAGACAAAAGCAACTGCAATCCACTGTTAGAATGTTGATAATTAGAATTTTATTTTACTTAACCTCAATAAATCGGAACATTTTGCTCTTGCCTTGAGATTCAATATATCGAGATTCTGTGTATATAATATATGAATAATTAAACATATGTACTCCTTTTACTGAAAAGAAATAAAAATAAAATAATAATAAAAAATTGATTATTAAAAGCCAATGTGGAGTAAAGAAAGTGATGAGTTGAGAGCCTTGAAGATCTGTGTACATAAGCATGAAAATGACAATAAGCTTATATATCATAAAATGTAATGTCTAAAGTGTAAAAATATATCATCTTTCAGTTCATTTTAATATTAAATACACTATATTGCCAAAAATGACTGGACGCTTTCGATTTTAGATGTTTTGTAGAATATCTAGAAATATACTCTGCAAATTATCCTGAAATTTTAGGGGTGTAAAGAGCATGTTACACATCATATATTTCAGCGAAGGTTTTGTCCCAAAGGCAAATAGGGGGCCAGCAACAAATTGAACGAAAATATAATGTTTGGAATCTCTTTGTAAAAAATAATGTTTGATATGCGTTGAAGCTGTAGCATATGATTAGGAGGGTTCTTTTACTTATTTGTGTCCATTTGTGTAACAACAGCACGTATATTCATGGAGTTACAAAGGTTTCTTCAAAAAAATTGAAATGTTTTCGCAAGTATTTTGTTTATGACATGCAGGGTTTTCAACCCAATGCAATGCCATTTTCAGGAAACTTAACAAACTACAGTAGAGACAGCACCCTGCAATCAGAAGATAAAAATATTAATTATTTGATGATATATGAGCATTTTTATTAAATAAAGTTTAACTGCGCATGCGCAAGGGTTACCAAGATGTCTTTTGCATAATTTATTAGCCAAATGTGTAGAGTTACTCTTATGAAAAGCCCAAGCAAATAGCGTGAAAATTCAGAAAGATATAGCTGATAGAATGAGTGGAATTTCAGTTGCTCTCAGAGATAAACAAAACGATAAGGGGTTCTCTCCAAGTTTTTATTTTTGGACCGTACACCCGTATCAACTTCTCTTTGCAGTGATATGACACCATGTTGACTTCATATTGGCTTCATATCAGCCTAAGGAGAAGTTGATACCGGTGTCCGATCCAAAAATAAAAATTTAGGAGAAAACCCCTTATTGTTTTGTTTATTTTTGAGAGCAACTGAAATTCAACTCATTCTGTCGGAGATATCTTGCTGAATTTTCACGGTATTTGCTTGGGCTTTTTCTAAAAGTAGTTCTATGCATTTGGCTAAGAAATTATGTAAAAGACATTTTGGTAAATCTTACGCATGCACATTTAAACATTATTTCCTAAAATTGCTCATATTTCATCAAATATTTAATATTTTTATGAACTTATTGCAGGTTGTTGTCTCTACTGTAGATTGTCAAATTTCATGAAAATGGCATTGCATTGAGTTGAAAACCCTGCATGTTATAAACAAAAAACTTAAGAAAACATTTCAATTTTTTTAAAGAAACCTTTATAACTCCATGAATATGCTACAGCTTCAATGCATTTCAAGCATTATTTTTTACAGGGAGATTCCAAATGCTATTTTTTTTTTTTGTTTCAATTGCCTTCGGGACAGAACCTTCCCTGAAATACGGTATATGAAGTGTAACATGCTCTTTACACCTAAAATTTCAGGATAATTTGTCAAGTATGTTTCTAGATATTCGACAAACTGTCTAAAATCAAAAGTGTCTGGTCAGTTTTGGCAATATATATATTTAATATGCCCATGAAATCATTGAATATGAACTTTGACACATAATTTTTTTATAATCTATGTATTATTGGATATTGGTTTTACCTATATTAGTTTGGGTTCAGAAATTTATTACAATCATTATGTAAGCTTCCTGAATGAGGGTATTTTAATGATGAAAGAACTTTTTATCCTTCTCAGTTTTTTAATACCGTATATTCAGACAATTTTAAAACGTTTCAACATGTGTTTACAGAATTATAATGAATTACAGAAGTCGTTTGAACAAAAAAGCCTAAAATGCTGCGGAAGAAAAAGAGAAATGGATTATTGATTGGATATTGTATCTGCTACAAATGGACATGTTTTCAAGTGTTTTTTAATATTTTTTTATTTATTTGTGCATATGTGAAAATAAAAAAAATTGACATCAATGTATATCGAAGGTGGATGAGTTCTTCAGTTCAATTAATATTCATCATCATTAACCCTCTAATATATTTATACATGTTTAATTTTTTTGTATACATGTGTCCTAGTATTTTATAACAAAAAATATTCCATGGAATATACGTTTCATGCTTTAAATATGATAGATAAACATTCTTTAAATATAATAGATTATTTATTTTTATTATTATCATTCCTAAAATTTTTATTTTGGATATAGTGGGAGGAGGAGGAATTTAAAAATGTAGATATTCACGAGATGAATTTTAACTTAATTTAGTTTCATTGTGAAACCTGTTTTGTAAAAGTAGATTTCTTAATAAATAAATTTTTTTAGGGATTGGAGTGAAGTGAAATTTTCTTGAACTTTGTTAAAACTTAACAATGAATGTACTTATGAGATTGGTATGGATGAAAGGTTTGTGGGTTTCACCTAGACTTAGGAGTTCCTGACTTCTGGCCTTGACATTTTGTTTATGATCATCTAACAAAGTAGAACTTAGCTGTTTTTGTAATTTATATGGGATGAGTAGGAGTCCTTATTGCTAAGCATAAGTTGTGACTAACCTGTTTATCTTCTCTTCTTTTTACTGTGACCTATTAGATCACAAATGTCACGAACTTTTGTTCTGTTGCAGAGCTTTTTACAGCATATTGATTTGGTTTTTAATTATTTCTTTCTTTTCTTTAGGAACTGAGTCAAAGTGAATAAAAATCAAATTTGCACTCATCAACTCTTCACCATGGGAGGGAACTCTAGTCGCCATTCTGTTGCCTCGTCTGTTAGGAAAAAATTTAAATGGAAACCCCACCGCTCGAGAGGCCACAGTGATCTGAGTGCAGCCTTCAATTTGTTAGATGTGAATCTCCATTACGAGCAGTTGAACATTAACTTGGCAACCGAAGAAGAGTTGATGACACTACCGGGAATTACGAGAACTATAGCCAGAAACATTATAGACTACAGACAGAGCATCGAATCATTTCGTAAGGTGGAGGATCTGGCATTGGTTTCAGGAGTTGGTGCCACGAAATTGGAGTTGATCCGACCAGAGATATGTGTTTCTAGGCGGAGAATAAATCCCAGCCAGTCATCTAGTCTTAATGTTTCTATGGAATCTATCCCTTGCTCAGTTATATCGAACAATCACAGCACACGGACTTCATCGACCAAGATTGTAAATATAAATAAAGCCAATGCATTTCAGTTGATGTCGGTACGGGGTATAGATCAAGAATTAGCTGCCAATATTTTATATTACCGAGACAAGAAAGGCCCGTTCAAGACTTTGGATGATCTAGTCAAAGTTAAAGGCATTACTCATAAAACTGTTGGGGAATTTCGGCAATATTTAACAGCTGATCTCGAAGCTGCGACTATTGAATACATACCCAGGACGCCCCAGCGGACTCCACAAATAGATTCGCATCAACTGTGTGTTAACCATCGAAGGACAAAATCTATGCCTCCTAAGTGTGAGTCCCCCACGTGTGCTCTTGATATTAACGAGTTGTATGAAATACTGTCTGTCAAATCGCATCGACCGCTTCACACAGAGGTGTTCAGCTTTCGAAGAAATGGGAAGGCAGCTTTACGTTTAGCAACGTGGAATCTTCAACAGTTCATGCCAGAAAAGGTGGATAATCCCGGTGTGAGGGAAGTAATCTGTCGTACTATTCTTGAAAATGGGTAAGGATTTTAATGTTGTGATTTAATTAGAAACACTGTCTTAGTGAATTAAAATCTTTAGAAATTTAATGCGAATGCTATAGAGTCCTCACAAATTGAAGAGTGAGAATCATTATGTGGAGTTGATTGAATTATAAACATTTATGTGTGAGTTTGCTTATTAATTTTTTTATAATACAAGTTGTCCTATAAAAATGGAGTAGCAGTTATACAGCAATCAAATAATAAGGGTCTTGTGTTAGATTTGACTTGTGATCATGGAAATGCAACAGTGCAAATTATTTTAATGAAAATAAAACCTTATTTATGTTATACATATCCACATATTGTACATAAAAAGCTAAGTAGAACTAAAAAAAAAAAAAAAGCCTTATACAGTGGGGTCTCGGCTAACGAACGCCCCTGCTAACGAACAATCCAGTTAATGAACAGGGCATTCGTACGTTTCCGGTATCGGCTAACGAACGCAATTCGGCTAACGAACGGAAGTAGGGAGCAAAATAAAAAATAAAAAAACAAGTACGCGCGCGCTAAGATCGAATAACAGGTGCACATTTATTACTTCCGTTTCGACAGCTGCGAGTTCCATGTGTTCTGCAGTGATACAACGGATGTTTAGATGAAGACGTCACGTGTTGATGTTTTCATGTGAACATAAAGCGGTAAATTACAGTAACACATAGATCGAACTTAACATTACAGATCGAACAGTATTTTTGTTTTTTTTTTAATTAAGCATTTTAAAAAAGCTTTAAAAAAAGAATTTTTAAGCCGCTATCCTTTTTAAATTTTCGTTGTTGGTTTATTGTTAGTGTACACATACGTACACGTAGTTGCCTTAGTTTAGTTAGGTTAATTTTGTTTTGTTCTTATGAAAATCACCAAGTTGACTGATTATGACAAAATGTATTTTGTTTTATTTTTGTGTTTTGTTTTAATGTTTGTATTTTACCTCAAATGAGGTGTTAAATAAAATAAAATTAAATTAAATTAAAAATTAAATTAAGTAAATTTATTTTCTATTGGTTATTTTTTAAGTTCTGGAAACAATTAAAATCGTTTTCACACTTTCTTATGGGAAAACGCGATTCGGCTAACGAACAATTCAGTTAGCGAACAAGGTTCTGGAACGAATTACGTTCGTTAGCCGAGACCCCACTGTAATATATTATTAGCCTGCTTCATAGCATGTCTATTTCGTTTTCATTTTCAATTATGAAAAGGCCAGATAACACCCGAAAACACATTGTCCGTACACCACTGTACAAAGTAAGTCCGCAGCTTGCGAACATGAAAACTTGAATTGGTGCAACTTCGAGAAATTACAGATGGTTTTATTAGTTCAGATGATTATTAAATTTATATGGCAAATTATTTGAATGAGAAGATAATAATACTGAAAAAAATCTTCAGGCACCTCAGAATTCTGTGACCTGGACTCGAACCAGGGACTCAAATTATTTGTTAGGGAAGAGATAAACTGACTTAAATTCCATTTATAGAGGCCTAGATTCACAAAATTTCGATTTGTGGACGTTTCTTTGCCTTAACCTCGATTTATAGAGGCTAACTTTCCTCCAAAAAAATTTGATATATCGAGGTTCTGCAGGGCGAGTACAAAATCTTGTCAATATTTTAAAAATTGACCAACAAAAAAAATGTTAATCTTAGAATTATATGGAATTATATAAATTCACTCCACCACACCCCTTCAGAGTCTCACTAAATAGACTATAGATGATTTCACACAACTTCCACGTCTGCACCTTTAGTTGCCTGTTAAACTTCTAAGCGGTACAGTATTGCGGGAGTTAGGTTTCTGCAGAGACAAACGAAAGAAAGAGACTGGCAGTGCCCTATTCATTTCGCTGAGTGCTACTGGTGCCACCGGAAGTGCAGCATTCGCCATGTTGCTATTGGCAAAAACCTAAGGCGATGTATATTCTCAATGTAATTTCGGCTGTTTTTGTAGATGATTTCTGGAAGTATTAGTAAGCATAACCTGTTTTCTGATTTTTTTATAAAAAGTTTATTGCATTAATTAACGATAATGCATGCTTTTAATGGCTTCAAATAGCTGATTCAATGCCTAACTAATTTTTAAAAGACAAATATTTTAAATTACGAGGAGCGATTGATAAATAAGGTCTCCATGGCTGTAACTTTTTTATTTGTTAACCGATTTTCAAAATTCTTTTTGTATCTTATACTCACATTTGTCCTCTATGTAATGCACTATTCACTTTTCGACATAG
>JAHWFO010023044.1:162708-255499 GCA_023313115.1 Rhysida immarginata | reverse complement strand
TATATTATAGTGCATTATACAATATATACGGTATATTAATTCGCTTTTTATCTCAATTTCCCGTCCAAAAGCTAACTGAGAAGAGGGGTAAACCAAACTTTGATCTGATGAATTTCAAACGAAAACTAGCATAAAATATTTAATATACTGGTACATTACAGTACGTGTATATGTGCATGATATCATACAGTTTAATCAATATACATTGCATTAATTTGCATTTTTTCTCAATTTCCCATCACCAAAAGTTAACTTGGAAGAGGGGGTGATTTCAAACGCACTTCGATCTGATGAATTTCAAACAAAAACTAGCATATAATATTTAATATACTGGCATATTACAGCATATTATGTAGTATATAGGATATATAGCACAATAATTCCCTTTTTTCTCAATTTTTCGTCCCCAAAAGCTAATGCAAAAGTGAATTATAATACACCATACTGGTCTTAGACGAACTCCGATGTATTATACCTAATTAATAAATAAATAAATAAATTCTCAAAAACAAAATGGCGACGCCATTGGAGAAAAATCACTGTGATCACGTTTTATTTATTATAATTTCTCTTGCTGCCGTTGATTGATAATAATTGAACAACACAGGCATTACAAATAAATAAATTTGTAACAATAAAGATAAAAAATGAAATAAATTTTCGATCAGTAAAATTTTTAACAGCCACTATGCTCTATCTCCTGAAATTGTTCAAAAACGTTTTTTAAAGTTCAAATTAATATTTATTACAGTACTTAATGCATGAATACATAATGTGTACTTTAATAATTTCAAAAAATGAACATACTATAAAAGTACATGTAATCTACCATAACTGTATTGTTTTTGTCTTCTTCTTAATGTGCCATCTACTATCGGAAGTTGGCGACCAATTGATACTGGTGTACTAAGAATAGTAATGCGGTCGTTTTCCGTTGCCTTCTGCATGATTTGTAAGGGACAAGCACAACATCCATGCCACAGCGGGATTCGAACCCGCGACCCGAGGATCTCGAGAAGCACTGAAGCCTGCGCCCCAGTCCTCTCGGTCACCAGGGCCGGCTTTGTCTTCTTAAAAAATTAAATAACCTTTTAATATTTAATTATAAACTTTTTTTTATTATAAATTTTTATAATAAACCACCATCTGTACTGTATTAAGGAACTTTTCGAAGAATCAGGCGATAATGAATCAGATTTTGAAGTTTTTTAATTGTATACATTCAGGTTATCATTTTTCAAATTGTAAAAAATAGAGATATTTTTTCTGTACATTCTTGCATATTTTATTTCTCGTAAGTTAGCGATGAATCAAAATATGGGAATCGCATTATACAAGAAAGTAAAAATTTTACTGGTTTTTTGGCCTCTGAAAATGGGATCGCATTATAGTAGACAGGGTGAAAACCAGGAAACGTGAGGGAACTTTTATTTTTGGCGTATAAGTCAGGGAAATTCTTGTGCCTGTTTTGGAACACTATTAAAGTTGATTATGGTAATTAATATAAGCCAGCTTTCGTTGAGCCGGTTATTTTCCACGAAATTTGAAATGGAAACCGATTATAAAAGCATCCCAACGACTAATTTTTTGGTCAGTGAAATTTTTGATGAAAATAATCATGCAAATAAAAATTTTGAGTTAATACTAATGAAATAAAAATTTAATAGCTTAGAAATTTAACATTTATAAGAAGCAACAAATAATTTTGAAAGAAGAAAATGTTTTGCTAATTGATAGTCAGTAAACATAGAAATTTAAAGACAGATAAAGTAATTCATTGTTAAATTTCAGATTCGTTGCTAATTTTTATTTTCTACCTGCATAATCTTAAAATTTTACCTTAAAATTTCATTCTGCATTTGTTGTTTAATACTTTTTGAAAAAGTGGGAGGGGTGACTGTATTATGATCTGCAAGTCGGGAAAATCCACAAGAAGGCAAGTCCCTGGAACCTAGTTTGCCGGAGGGGTGACTATATTTGTAAAACAAATGAGATTTTTTTTTTCTAAAATTAAGTAATAATTTTTTAAATTTATTTATTGGAATCCAATACGTCCATCCAGGGCCTGTATGGCCAGAGGCCAACGAGTTGGGTCCCTAGATGGACCTGGATTGACGATTGATGTATGATGGTTGCAGCAGCTGGGGGGATGAAGATTGCGTGCCCAAAGCGGTAATTTATTTTTCATTTACCAAATCAGCTCGATTTGCACTATTATTGGTATTCTTTTTGTTTGCTAAAATTCTTGTCATTTTAAATGTTTTGTAGATTACCCAAACCAATTTGATATACATATACAGTTTTATAATTAAAAAAAAAAAAAAATCTTCTTGAGCTATATTTTTTTAAAATAAAAAGTTTCAAAGAAAAAAATTGGAAAATTTAATCCACGTGATTCATAGATTTTTTGAATTATTCAGAAATAAGAGATTGGGTTAATAGAAATCCATTTTAATAAATTTTTACCTAGAATACAGAATTTTTTATGATGTCATGACTCGTCAATAATTATATTCTAACTTCTTTATGAATGTTAGAATATCATGTTTACTTTAGTTTCATCATTGCAGTTTCTTAGTATTGGTTGTTCGTTCTCCTTTTCTGCTCTGTTTCTCTATGGAACAGTTTCTGCATTTTACATCATTACTGGTTATTAAATGAACACTACACTTTTATTTTTCTAAAGTATCAGAATGTTATGCAATTAAAAAATGCTTAAAATAAAGACAGTTTAATAATTACTGCAGTTCGAGATCAATTTATTGAACTTACAAATTCATTTATGATTTTTAGAACAAGAAGCATCCAAGTTACCTTAATCAGATTCTGTGTATATTACTCACGAGGTGCCTCTTGAATACGTTAATGGCTAACAGGTTTTAAATTAGCCTCAAGTCCAGTGATTATGATATAGAAAAGGGAAGGAATAAATTCCATGACTGGGACCAGAACCAGAACTAAGGGTATTGCTTTCGCTGCTCTTAACCCTTCTCCAATTAGATTCAAACGACATGTGCTGTAATTACTTTCGCTCTTCTGTAATTGGCTTTATTATTAATAAAAGTTGGAATAAAAGAAAATTATTTTTCCATTCAAACGATATTTCATTTTTTCATTATTGAAACCCTGTGAAGCATTCTGTATCTCGATGATCATTTGATAACGTATATATAATTTATAATTTCTAAACAACACAGGGTGATTCATTAGTCCCTCCAATGTTTCAGAAGTCAATAGATAGTGGTAATGATCATGTCAACAGATAGATTCTCTCCAAGTTTTGTACATGGTTTGTGTGCAATATGTCCATCCTTGGTGGTATGGCAAACATCAATTTTGTATTTAAGGCCCTAATCACCCATGAATGATCTTCTCGCACAGATGGGGTACATCATGGTATTTTGACGTAACGCCATAAGAAAAAATCACATAGCTTAGGTCAGCTGACTGCTGAAGTTATGGAAGAAGAGGAGAGATGTCTCAAAAACACGGCCATGTTTTCGTTATGACTGTCCTCTAATGGCTAAATCTACAAATATGCCACAGTGCCTGTTATGAATGCAAACTTTGTGAGATTCTTTGTCAGCTGATATGAGTGTTTCAGCTGCGTCTGTCGTTGTTTGCTCTAGGACCAAAAGTATGAGTCAGTATGATTCCTCAGCTTGAAAACTGCAAGCCAAATTTTAGGTTCTTTTTAACTTCCTTATTTTAACATGTATCCACAATCTCTGTAGTTAATTAGAAATTTAAACAAGACAGCATGTGACAAAATGAAATGAGGTTAAAATGAGGTGAGAAGGATATTGCCGATAATATTCAAATTTAATGAGTCAGTTTAGACTGGCTGGCCAAAAAATCACAAGGCAAATTTTAGCAAAAAAGCCTACTTGACATGTAAATTGCGAGTAAGCTCGAACTCTGTCCATGAGGGTTCCATTATTCTATTGACTTCCGAAACACTGGAGGGACTTATATTGTATTATGCAAAACTTAGAATTGAATATTTCTTAAGAAGCTTTCCGTTATTGACATTCAAAATTTGACTCTTTAATTAATTATGTGATTGTTAATAAGAAGGCTTATGAACCAGAAGAGTACATTCCTAATTTGTGTTGTTTGATTTGCAGAATAAGTTTACTAGCTTGCCAAGAAGTAGGCAATAAGGAAGTTCTGGAAAAGGTTAGTAGAGCAAAACAGATTCTTGAACTAACGATAGTATTTGTTATCTATTAACTAATTTAAAAATTTCTTAATGTAAGATCTGTGCCGAACTGAACAACCCATGCATCAAAAAGGTACAGCAGTGGAGCGGTCATCATGGACAATGGGAGTGTGTGACCTCGGAAGTTGTTGGCCAAATGGATAAAGTAAGTGGCTTTGAAGAAGCGTTGTATTTGGAAAAAGTGACTTATACAGGGGAATTATCCTGTCCACAAAATAAGTATTCAACTTCATTAAAGGGGAAATATATAAAATAATGTTGAAACAAACAATACATATTAAAGTTTATTTTAAAGATATTAGTAGATCTCAAAGTGTGTGCCCTTGGCTGCTGGCATGGTATCAAGACAATAGTCCAATTCAATCCAAGCATGTTGCAAAATATCCGGTGTAACCAAAAGGTAGGCTCCGCTAATGCATTCTTTGATTTCGTGGATAGATGTTACCTTTGTCTGATAAAAGATATCGTTAATGGACCCCCAAAGGAAAAATCGCATGGTATTATATCAGGAGAGCAGGCTGGCCATGGTGTTGGGCTTCCATGTCCAATCCAACTTCTGGGAAAATGGTGATCCAAAGACTTACGTACGTCCAAAGCCCAGTGCAGTGGAGTCCTGTTCTTCTGGAAAATGAGGCCTGAAGATTCTGGAATTGTAGTATGGCAATTAGCTCTAATATATACAGGTATGTTATACCAGTAAAAGTAGGTTAAAGGAAAAAAAAGGTGCCTGTGGCTTGATCTTGCATTAGGACTGCCGAGACATTAATTTTTGGACTGTTTCTTTGGTGTTGTAGGAGTACATGGGGATTTTCTGTACCCCAAATTTGGCAGACTTATCGCTAAAACAGATCTCTAAGAAAGACAGGATCTTCTTCAGTGTTATTCAGCCTTGTAACGGCAGATTCTTTTCAAACTTCATAATCCTCGGTTCAATGTGTTGCACTGATTGCAGTTTATATGCATATAAGTCAGGACGTGTTTGCAGAGTCTTGTGATCTGTTGATGATGCTATTTCCTAGTTCACAGTTGACGACTATGTGAAAAAGTCTGACTAAGCGTTTCCACCTTTTCATTTGAAATGGACGGTCTGCCAGTACATTTGGTTTTCAACACACTGCCTGTTAATTTTAAATTTTTTTTACCATTGCTGGATGGGTTGATTTTCTCTTTTCTTTTCTTTTCTTTTCTTTTCTTTCTTTTTTTTTTTTCGGTTCCTTCTTCTGATACTGTGTTCAGAACTTACATTGGACAGTTGTTAAAGATTTACATTCTGCAGATTAAAAAGCACATGCTGCTTTTTCCTGCTGCATAGCCATTTATGCTACTTTTTGCACTTAACATTTCTCTTCGTATTAGACACCTAGCGTCATCTACCATTCCAGTTAAAAACTTTAACATTTGGTGCATCTCCTGAAACTTGAATACGAATTTTGTTAACATGTTTTTTTAAACGGAATATTGAAGTTGTATACTTATTTTGTGGACACCCTGTAAAGTGTGGAAAATACATTGCAGTCCATTTTTTGTATGGTATATAATAAGGTAGAAATAAGGTAATAAAGGAAGAAAAATTTTGTGACCTGGGATCAAACCTGTCATGGAATTTTTGTTTATTACTGTAGTTCCACCAATTTTTGGAGTTATTTCTCCTGAGTTATTTCAGGCCTTTAATTTGTTATAATATATAATAGTAATTCAAAAAAGTTTACCATGCAGTGTTTTTTCAGTGATTTGCCATTTGCCACGACTTTCAGGCATGTTTCAGAAGCATGCAAAGTTCTTTTCCTTTTAACAATCTTTCATAGGTTACATGCATAGATTGGGAACCCAGCAATTCTCGGTAAATGCAACATTCTGGTGAATGACGTTCAATGGATAGCGACAATTGACTGATTTCACTAAATGAATGGCATCGGGGATCATGCCTTCAACGAGCCATGAACATTAATAATAGTTTATAGAAACTCCAATCTTTTACGCTTGGAATGTGATTTGAATATTAGAAAAACAGTAAGCAATTCGTAAAAGATGTAAAGAACAAATTTTTTGCTTCAGTGTAGAGACTACTATTATGATCAATAAGTTCGTAGACTGAATTGATTTCACTTAATTAAGCTTGGAGGAGATGGGAACAATTTGATGTAAGACATGGTAAGGAGGACCAACTCCGCGGTGTAGGGTTTTTCCAAACAATATGTGTTAGTGAACCGTGGATGTTTGTGTTCATCGGAAAAAGAAAAGGCGTTTGAAGAACAACGTGTGAATATCAAATATTGATGATAGTGAACAAAGAGAGGTGCATACAGATCCTGGGAAACTCCCAGAACTCTGGAAAAGCTAGGATTGGTACTGCAACATAACAATGCCCCTGCACGTCTCTCTTTCATGGTGCAGGCTGCACTAGCCAAAATGGGAGCGTCAATCCTTCCATACCCATCTTATGTAACCGATCTCGCCCATGTGATTGTTACTGGTTCTCCCATCTGAAAAACGAACTCAAAAGATGCCGTTTCAAGAGTACAGCTGAGGTTCAGGAAGCAGCGACGGCCAAAGGCTTCTAGGAATATTTTCAGCAATTATATTTGCGTTGGCAGAAGTGATAGTGCAAAGGGGGAGTACTTTGAAGGTAGTTGTGTGTACATATGAAAAGAATACATCCTATTCATCAAGAAGCCAGTCTTCGAACTTATTGATCATACTGGTATGTCCACGATAGTAATGTAGAAGTTGGAAACGAATTTGTTGAGAAAAAACTGCAGTAGCTCATCCCCTGAAAATTACATTTGTGGCAGTAGATATACTTCAGTTTTAATAAGATAAAATAGAGGACTGAGAGAAAGGAATTTTTCTAAACACATATGAGATGTTTAAAGCATCTTTTATGAATTTCACCCTTTCACAGCAAATTTGCAGTTTGGTTAAAATGTAATTTTTGCTGAGCACAAGTTTCCAAATTAGAACACTAACAAGGGAACCCCATATAGCCTTTTTTTTTTCATGCAAGCTCACCGTTGCGCGGCAGTGAAGCGCTCCGGAAATGCGCAGAGTTCAACAAACATGGCGGAAAGAGGAGAAGCGAACTTGTTAGCGGCGATCGCCAAAGAATTGCAGTTTTAGCACTGTTATTAAGCATAAAACTTTAATTTTACTATACAATTATTCGTCTCAAAATAATTTATAAGATGAGGTAGGCATCCATGAATACTATTTTTTATTTAAAATTATAAAGCACCGCGATACATACCCCCTCACCAACGCAGCATATTACTCGATATTGCACATGAAGCCAGACCCGTGTTTGATTACCGAATTACGTAATAAAATGAAATAATAAATTAAGGAAATGGTTATTAATTACTATAGACATTTTGCACTGGAAGGCAATTAGCTAATTGTAATAATCTATTTTTAAAAACTAAGTTTGTTTAGAAACTTGAGAAGCCATTCAATTGCCGTCTGCTGCTGTCTATTTCATCTGAAGTGGATTCGTGCTTATTGCTGTGAGTAGTGGAAGAAAGAAGTTCCGTTAAGTGCATTAATACATCGCTTTAACAATGGAGTCCTTGTATGACTGTGTGCTCAAATTTTTTCGTTTTCGTGGTTTATTTTGAAAGAAACAAAATTTCGCACTCTCTTATTTTACAAGCATCTATTGTAACTTCAACTGAGTAACATATATCAATTTGGTGGAAATCTATGATATACATGTTTGAGGGATTCCCTTGTAAGTGAATTTTCAAGAAATAAGCATAGACAAGCATTGAATTGGCTATATGATAATAAAATTTAAGTAATGGTGATGAAATTTATTGTCACTTTACTCTGGACTCCAATCTCATTCTTAGTAGATTTTTAAAACGTATGGTAAATCGCAAAAAATAGTGGAGGCTCCAATGAAGGGATTAGTGAAGGAAAAAAAAAATGACAAAAGTTTAATTGAAGAGTTCAACACAACAGTGGTCTTAACCCTCTCCGAGTCGAAAATTTAAATATTGATGCCTTGTGTTGCTTTTGATGGGAACTATCATCCTATGAAGTAAAAAGATATCAATTAACATTATAAAGTTTGTTTTGAAGCTTCTATTGCTTTCTCTCCATAACTGAAAAACAACAATTGAAAAACTTTAAGTTGCTGTTTCTCCATTTTATAAAAAAGTGGCTTAGACCACTGTTGTGCTGAACCCCTCACTTCAATGAATGAATTCCTCGCCGATTCCTTCCTGCCTGCTGCACATCACCGTTTCTTTCAATGGTATCTTGACCCATTCGTAAATGATACATCCATGCTTGGAACAGTTTTTTTCCTCATGTGGAAACAAATGAAAGATAACACTCTCTTCTATATCAGCTGGCACATTGAGGAACATTACAACTTTTAACTACTGGAATCTTTGTTAATCCATGAGAATAATAGTCATGTATGAGCATAGGCAGTATATTTCACAATATGGCATCCATCTTGAAAAATGACTTCATTTTCTAGACCTGTAAGATGCGACATAACCCATAGGAAAACAATGGTGCCAAATCTCAACCACAAAATTGTCCAGGGAAACTAACAACAAGAAAATCTGGAAAAAGTCGGGGAATTTTTGCATTCTGTAAAAGTTAGGGAATAATCAGGGAATGTTATTTAAAAACTGAATTTTCAAAACATTGCTTTTAAATAAGGAAACGATAAGAAGAAAGAAAAGTGATTGTGATGCTCCTAAAAGAATCTAAAAAGAGGATCACAGAATAGTAGTCAAGAAATTTGAATGGAAAAGAACAAAACTCTTAGAAGAAATATTACATAAAGCTGAGCAGTTACATGATGAGATAGACAGATTGGAAAAAAAAAATAGAAATATTTCGTTGTCTATACAGAAGTTTGATAATGATTTATTGCATGAATGTTGCATGAATGTACACATAACAGAAAGCATGCGAAATGATGCTATTAGATCTGCATTGTTATGTTTCATTTGAAAGCAGTAAATTTCATGAAAAAATTACTAGGAAGGGTACATTACTACCCTTTCCGAAGCTAATTTTGCTGTTCTGGTAGAAAAGCATCCCCGATGGATTTCTGTGGATTTGGATTATTGAAACGTGCCCTTACTCAATACCATCCAACAACCATTGAGGGTTTCTGGAAAGCTTGCAAACAGAAATAGATCAACATCAGTCTCGTGTTCTGTGGAAATCTCTTCTAGTGGAAGACACAGTGCAGGGCAATAGTCCACAATCAGGGTCACCAAATAGAACATACTTGTTGGTGAAGAAAGGGCTTTTCATTGTATACTTGTTTCTCCAAATAGTGACCATAGATTGTAATCAATTTTCTGTATTAATGAAAACTTTCATATAGTATACAGGACGAGTTTTTAATTTATCTTAACAACCCCAAACATCTCCTAAATATAGAATTCTAGGAGGAAATAGTTTAGAATAGACGCTATCTTGTAGGGGGAAAAGGATCGCAAAATCTGTCTTTACCCTCTTGAAGAAGGCAACTTCATTTTTTAATGGAATTATGTTAACCTATTTTTTTATTAATATTTTGTTGTATATACCAAAATATGAAAAATTCTCGTAATTGGAATATTTTTCTTTGTTTCATAATTTTGAGATATTTATATTAAAACATGCTCAGAAATTGAGGGGAAAAAAATTGCTATTCCCAACGCAACAGAATTTTTTCATCTTTTCTAGAGACGTTTAGCCTATTTTTAAACTTAAATATCTCAAAAATTACGAGACAAATAAAAAAAAATTCAGGCAAGAGTTTCATATTAGTGTATGTAAATTAAATGCTGATAAAGAAATAGTACTTCCCATTGAAAGAAATAAAGTTGACCTTGAAAAGGCTTAAGAAATTCTTTAAGAAGATAACAATTGATTATACAGTTCTCGTTACCCCTTAGAAACTAAACAACTTTGGTTCTGAACCATTTTCTCCTAGAACACTTTCTTTTAGAGATATTTGAGTTTGTGATGATAAAAGAATCACCCTGTATATATTTGTAACGTATATGTAGTTTTTGTAATGTTAAATACTTGAAATATGTTATATTGGGTCGGAAGTTCGTAGCATTCTAGTGAAATGTGTCCATAGGCCACTTGTTGAAAAATATACCAACTTTGTTCTGATCCAGTTAAGTATACTATATGAGGATTGATCAGCAAAGGTGAATATTGTATGTTTTTTCCCACAAATTCCCAAGTCGATTCAGACCTTTGTTTGATGGTGGACCAATTTGTTTACTCCATTGAAGTAAAATTCAGGCCTCTGCTGATCTAACCATGCACAGTCAAAATTACTGTTATAATTAATATAAAATTTCACAAAAAATCAGCTTTCTGGAATGTGGCACCATCTCTTGACGCTTCTCAGAAGTTTTTTTACTGATCGACCCTCATACTACTGTCGTGACTGATTATACTTCTCAACTGTAGGTCAGAATAATTTCTTTTTATTAGTAATTACATACTGTCGTTATGCCAATAATTTTGATTGTCATTTAACAAATTGTCACGTCCACCGAACTGTTTGTCCATCGAATTTCATTCACCAAATTGTCTGCCACTGAATTATCGTAGACTCTCATAGATTATTGCGATTGGTGGAGTCAATTTTGAAAATATGAGGTCTAATAAGTGATCTTCAAGCTACTGCTGCTTTTCCAGTATTCAGTGCTAATTTTAATAATTGGCCGACAATTTAAATGTTAAAACTTTTCTTTAAATTTTGCTAGAAGTCGAGATGATGGGCAAGAAATCTATGGTTATTTAAGGAGAATGACACTAAATATTACTAAGTGTTTTTGTTCTGCTATGTATTTGTAAAATTTCAGATTAATGTTACCAATTTTGCCATATGCTTTCAATTTATCATGCCATCCTCTCTATTTAATAAAATAAACCATTATGAATGACATAACCAACTATTGAAAAGCTAAACTAGTCGCTGTCACATATATACCATTTGAAACAATATTTTTCATTAATTCTACTGAGTTTTATAAATGGACTTAACGAACACTTGTCATACCATCTGTCTAAGAAAATGTGTAAGCTATAATTTTTTTGACAACACAGGGAACGTTTTTATGCAGGGTTCGTACGGGTCTTGGAAAATCGAAAAAAAAATTCCAGGCCTGGAAAATTTTGGAAAATCAATGGGTTCTGACTTAAGTTTTGGAAAAGTTTTGAAAAAGTGTTTTTTGAACAGATTTAATGTTTTCTTAATAATTATTTATAAATGATATGAATATATTATTCTTAAAAATATAAAAGATTATGGTCTTGGAAAATGTATTGAATTGCCTTGAAAAGTTTTGAAAATGTCATGGAATTTTATCTTTGATCAAGTGTACGAAAATCACATATTCATTTCATTCTGTTTGTGTGTCAGCCTGTATGCCCTACGATTTCTCGAGAATGGTTTAACTTTCTGAAATTCTATTTTTGCTAATCGATACAGGCTCTCCCTAAGCTTTACTGATGTTAATATCTCTAAAATCGGTGATCCCTTATAAGTCTTGTAATATAACTACTTCCCCCTCCAGCTTTTTAAGTGAATTAGGTTTTCCTTCTCATATAAGAGAATTAAAATGATTGTCTTAAAATCTTGAAGTTATAATACAAAAATATTACAACTTAAAATATACCGTAATTTTTGGGATTTAATACTCACCTCCTTCCCCACTTTGACCCTCTCTCCTGACCTTCCTCCCTCAAAAATACAGGGTGTCTCAGAATTCATTGTACAAACTTCTAAGAGAGTTAGTATGGCTGATTCTAAGCAAAAAAGTTCACATGAACATGGGTCCTAATTTGAACAATAACTGAGATATGAACAGAAATAAAAATGCCGCCACCAAGTTAATAACTCAGGTTCTGTAAAGCCTAGATTAATGAAATTTGGGGGAATAACAGGGTACATAAGACTGTGTATACCATTAACATTTGATCGAATTCCAACAAGAAGTTTCCGAGATACTCATTCAACATCATAACATGTACTCACTTGTGAGTACTAACTAGCACTTGTTACAATTTTAATATAAATACAAAAACAAAATAATTACAGATAAAATATACAAATAATACAAATGAAATTGTAACAACAAAAATATATAAAATATAATAAAAATCAAACAAGTTTCCAGTTTATTCTTCATCACTTTTTTAAATAAATAATAACAAAAAGAAAAAATATTGCATCAAGAAAATTTGTTCAGTTATATGTTCCTCACAGTTTTTGAAATGATTTCCAAAATTCTGTACAAATTTCATGTATGTTGAGTTTTTAATCCCGTTAACCTTTTGGGGGATGGTGGGGAAGAAGCTAAAATTTTACGGGGATCAAATGGTTATATCAACCCTTTCAACCCAAAAACGAAACTAACTCTACCCCATTCCTCCCCTCAAATAATCTTTCTATAGTGTCACCATTAATGTCAAATTACTCAGTTCATATTGTGCCTATTTTAACGAGCTTAAGTAGTAATTTAAGAATTCTAGTATTTGTAATTGAATAATGGAACTCTTTGCAATAAAACAAAATAGAAAATGTTATACATTTACAAAATGATTTAATAAATTATTTAATAAAGAAATAATCTCATTTACTTGTAAACTAATAAATAATAAATAAAGATTTCACATAAAAAGTGACTTCAACATAAAATGAATAAAGCAAATTGCTTTGTAATTGCAATAAAGATGTGTCAATTATAAACAAATAACAAGTTAAATATTTAAAATTCTTCAATGATGTAAAATTTCGATCGAATTGCATTTCCACCGAATTGTCACATCCACCGAATTGTTGTCATCCTCCCAATTGTCGTAGACCCATTAGGTGGTAGTAGTAGTAGTAGTAGTAGTAGTAGTAGTAGTAGTAGTAGTTAGTAGTAGTAGGGTAGTAGTCCATATAGGCTATTAATAGGGTAATGCAAAGTCTACTCTATGCATCTTGATTCAAATTCAATTTTAAATTATAATCACTTTTTAAGTGTTCCCATAGTTTCATTATACAACTAGAGGAACTTTGTGAAATTTCACTTATAAGTTATAAGTTATACTCTGCAGATCAGATCTTTAACCTGTTTCTGCGCATGACAAGACGCATCATTGATTATGTGGTGCGAGACCAAATCATAGTCTAATGAAGAATGAAGTTCATTGTTAGTCTGAAGATCTTGTGTCGCTATAATTAATAATTTAATATAGCAGTTATTTCCAGAATTTTGCCCACCAATCAATCTTTGAAACAGAGCTGTGCTTCAAAGTGCTTCTACAAGAAACGATCTTAGCTTTCGAGGTCGTACAGCTTTGTGAAAAACCTATCGTGTTTGTTAAAGATGGCAGCAGCCTTTTGTATGGGTAGATCGGGTATCATGCTATTTGCGGAGTTTATAACGTGATACTACAATATGTTGATGTCTGATTTCAACAGTGTCAACAGTAAATTACAGTTAGTGTGGAAATTGAACAAGAAATAAAAGGTAATAAATAAGAAATCTCTGAAACAGAGCCTGTAGAAAGTGAAAACACCGCCTGAACAACAACTACCTCCCCTAACGTCTCAATAGCATGGTCATTGCGATTCTCGTTCACTGAGCACAGTTACGCAAGTTAGCTCTCGCTAGGTTCATGAGTCTATCAAAACACACCTATGGACATCCTAGCTGTACAGTACTAAAACCAGTGACCATGCGACTCTCAGTTTGGAAAACTCTGGTGTAGGGTTATTGCAAAGAAGCAGTAGGGTGATTTTATTCCCTCCTAGTGGCAGCACTGGCGACAATATTGATGACAAATGCTGTCTCATCAACGAACATATTCTTTTGGACATTATTATCACCATGAACATATTTTCACATACTTTTTCACAGATTATCACATATTCCAATAGGCTTATCAATTGGAATGATTAATGATTGAGTGAGTGATTAATGTTAAGATTCTTAATCAAATTCAACCCGAGACAAAAACTCGAATTTTAGTGACTGTGAAATATGATATGGGAAAATTAGAACTCTATTTTTGTTTACGGACTTTTAATGATAAATGTTGGAATTTACGTTAAACGAATATTTTAATCTGTTTGCTTATTTAAATGTTGATATTTATTTAAACGATGTTGAATCAGCCCATTTAGCCTTGAGAACTTGTATTTGGCACCTTTTCATTCATACTTTGCTTAAGTATTTATGTACTATCTTTTTTTTTTTTTTTTACTTTCACTTTGCATACCTCCTTCTTACACCGACTATTTACCTATTTTACTTCATTGTTAATTCTAATATCTATCCTTCGTACATTCTAATATTTTACCTATTCCATGTCTAGGGTTGCTTCTCAGAATTGATTTGGGAGTTTGCACATCTTTACTGGAAATATGAAAGCTTGAAGAATGACTCAAATCTACAAAAAGAGTCTTATGACCATCTGTTTGAAAGTTGTACAGAAGGACAAATACAAACTGGGTCATACAAACAAATACAAATAACCCAAAACATTGTAGAAGGCTGTGCATGCAATGGAAGACACAACATGACATTAACAGTTAGATTGGCTGTCTCAGGCATTAGTTATACACTGACTGGCCAAAAAATTAGAGACACCCCTTATTTGAAAGTAAACCAGTCCTAACCTAACCTAATGATGACTCTTTTAGGATTTTCTTGTCCAATAGTATCTCGGGTGTTTAGAGAGTGGGAGTTGAGTAAAAATACTTCAAGCGATAAGGACTATTCTGGTTGAAAAAGGCTGGTGAACGAGAGAGGTGAAAAGTGAATAGCACGCATAGTCTGCAGCAACAAGAATGGCAACAACATGACAAATTACAGCTGAATTCAATGCAGGTGCATCATAAAGCTTATCCTAACACACAAAAGATGGACTTTACAAAGGATGGGCTTTAGCAGCAGGAGACACAACAGTAGGAAAAGGTGCCTGTTGTGGGCCCAAGAACAACGTAATTGGTCACTTGAGGAGTGGAAAAAAATAGCCTGGTCAGATAAATCTCATTTTCTGCTCCATCATGCAGATGGCAGAATCAGATTATGGCCCAAATAGCACGAGTTCATGGACCCCTCCTGCCAAATGACAACTTTTCAGACTGGTGGTGGTGGAATTATGGTGTGGGTCCCTTGAAATCTGTGGACACAATTCTGAACAGCACAGCTTTCCTCAACATCGTTGCCGATCATGTGCACTCGTCTATGGCTATGAGGTTCCCTTCTGGAGATGGTCACTTTCAGCAGGACAATGCACCTTGCCAAGATTCTCAATCAGTCACAAATTGGTTTGAGGGGAACATGAATCAGATTAGTCTGTTTCCATGGCCAGCTCAGTCCACTGACCTCATCCTTTTGAGCATTTGTGGGAAGAAGTCAAAAGACCACTTCAAAGCTTGGAAATGCCACCATCTAATCTGACCCAACTTAGAGCTGTCATTATGTCAGCATGGGCCAACAGTCTCAGCATCTTGTTGAGTCCATGCTAAGAAGAATAACGGCTGTGACCACAGCTAAAGGTGGACCAACTCAATATTAGAGGGTGTCTCTAATTTTTTGGCCACTCTGTGTATATATATTATTCCACTCGGCTGGAATTTGTCTTATCATTTTCTAGAAATAAACATTTTTAAAGCTATAGTGTCTTAAAAAAGGAAACTGGAATAGATTCTCCAGTGCAGTTATATACAGAGTGGTCATTATGTTCCTTTATCCAAATAGACATGAATATTCTTGAAAGGAGGGGATTGTGAAAGGAGAAGAATGTGCCTTTAAGCATAAGATCAAACATTACACAAAAATTTCATTAACATTACTTATGTGTACATTGTGAGTTATTCAAAATCTTTCCGGTAAAGAGACTTTTTGTTGATGAAATGTATAGAGTTATTTTTAATGTTCATCATACTTATTTTCTCTCTCTTTAGAATTTGGAATTCAACGGTTACATCTATGATACATCACGTGGCATAGAGCTCAAAGAATGCAGCGTAATTGGGCTGGCAAACAAAGACAATGGAGCCCTCATCAGAAAACCATTTTGGGCTTTATTCAAGGTAAATACTAACTCTATGTATTAACTCTTTGAATACCATTTCAAGTGGAATTGGCTACATCTTTGGAGTTATACTCACTTGCTTTCATCCATGAGGAGCTGGTCTTTTTTGGAACTTGTAGGCCATTATTCCAAGTTCCTCTGTGGCAGTTCTTTGCACCAATTATCATTGATGTCAGATTCAAGGGCAATTTTCCTCAAAGAGACCCTTGGGTTTCTTGATGATCCTTTGATTTCGATGGCGTTAACGATGATTTTTCTCCCTCTTCCTGGACGGTCACCCTCATGCCCAGGTTCATTAAATTGCTTTGGACACTTTGGCGAGGGACACAGAGCAAGCAAACAATTTCACATTGACGTTTTCCTTGATGATGCAATTCCAGAATCACATTACGTTCGTTTGCCATTGTAATTAAAAAACAATAAATGAGAATGTGGGAAAGAATGGGCTAATCCAACATGAGAAAATAAACTAATCACGTGACAGTGTGTAAAGTTGTATCACGAGACATTGCAGCTTGTCTCCATTATTTTGCCGCCTCCTGTAATAAAGAGATAAGGCAAATTAAATTAGAGATATTCTCTTGTGGACATCCCATTTTTATTAGTGGTAAAAGAAAAAGGCTAGTTTTTTATTCCTCATCTCCAAAAAAAAATGAAAGGTCTATTTAATTCTTCTTTGTTTTTTGCAGGTCGAAAAAATTGAATTTGCTGTGATTTCTGTTCATATCACTTTACCCTCGACCCATGATCACAACAAGAACCATGCTCCGACAGAATTGGCAACAAAAATCAAAGATATGTTGGATCATGTGGAAAATCTTCAACTCAGTAAGAAAATCAGTATCAATGACTCGTTGAGTATTTATCCGTGTAATAGTGAAAACAAGAGCCTAAATTTCTTGATTTTTGTTGGGGGGTTTTTTTGCAGGTGATAACCTTCTTATATTGGGAGACATGAATATATCGCCCATCGAGCAAGGTTAGTGCAGAACCTGTGAATTTCATTGTTTGCTTGTTTTATTTTCATTCCTGGGGTCTTTATTATCTAACACGTTTGATGGTGGTTGCAGTAAATTCCTAACTGGGCTGTCTCCTGACTTAAGTGTTCAAAGTATAGGCCATGGATATTGATACTGAGTACTCATGTGGTATCGAACCGGGAGTATCAAGCTACAAAGTAATTAGCCTAAAACTATCGATACTACTCGGCATCAAGTATTTTTAGGAAGAACTAGCATTAAATTTTCTCTTTCTTATTTGACATTTTCTCATTTGATAAAGTAAACCCAAACAAAAATTAAATAAAAAATATTTTTAGTAAGTAACAAGCTTGAAAAACTCAAGAAAAGAGTACATGTATGAAGTTTTGCCATTTCCTCTTGGAACACCTGGTATACTTAACATCTTAAACTAAAACCACTCTTCTTAAGGATGATTCCTTTCTTATGTAGCTGTACCAATAGCCTTTCTGCTGGCACTGTTGAAGCAACGATCATGTTGTAATTGATAAGGGCCAGGGAAGATGTCTTTCAAATCTTCCCATGTTTCTTTAAGGGTCAATTTCAAAGGTGTAATGGGATTTTTACAGGGTGCTCAGAAAATATCTGGCAAAATTTTAAAAGGTGGTGGAAGGAATAATAAATAAAAGGAATCAAAATAACCATTTTCTGTCATAGAATGTGTGTCTGGAAATGACATGTTTACTGTATATTCTAGAGTATAAGTCGCAAAATTTTGTACCCAATTTTGAGTGGAAAAACTGGGATGCGACCTTTACTCGAGCCTAGCCAAAAATACCTGTCGATGGGCTGCCTATCGATGTTGATATCGCTTGTTTCGTTACCAGCTTTTGCTACGTTTGATTGAATAACAAACAAGATGTTGTTATATTCCACTTAAATTTTATTAAATTAATATTTATTTATTATTGTTAGCAGCAACACCTATAGAAAATTATTTATCTTTGGATATTTAAAAAAATATCACTGAATAATATGGAGAAATCTAACTTCGATGGTGATATAAACACAACAGTAAACACAACTTTAATTCTCATGCCGCCATTTTGAATAAATTAATGAACACATCTCCCCGTAATTTCCCCATTTAAATTTTATTAAATTAATATCTATTTATTATTGTTAACAGTAATGACCTATAAAAAAACCTTTGGATATTTGTAAATATCACTAAATAATATTGAGGAAACTAACTTCAATGGGCATTTGAACATGGCTCACTTCAGATGCTGCCATTTTGTATAAATTAACGAACACAGCCATCAGAGAGAACACAATCTAAAAGGAAAGCCTGTGCACTGAAAATTCATACATTGTTACATCATCAAAAAAAGGCATTGTTAATTGTATTTCTACCAATAATAAGCCCTAAATTATGACTTCCTATGATCATATAACAATGTATAAAATTTCAGTGCACAGGCTTTCTTTCTAGGAGGTGTTATCAGAGACCATCAATAAGCCATTCTCCTCTTCCCTGCAATGGAACTTTATCCACTTTTTTCATTTTTCATATATTTTTCACTTTTTATGACCTGAGAAGCAGTGAAAATTACTTTGACTCATTACTTGAACCCCCCCCCCTTTTTTTTTTTTTTTTGTGGTTATAAGTGAACTTTTTGGTGACATTGTGGATGAGTTTTGAAGAGTTTTGATAGTTTTATAGGCAATTAAACTTCTTTCAAGATGGCATTTAATTTGTTTGTTGTGATCTTTAAGTGATGTAATAAGCATTGTCAATTATGATGAACTGGTTTAAATTTAAGAGGAAAAAATTTTGTACCAAAATTTACTCTAAAATTTGGGGATGCGGCCTATAATCACACGCGACCTATAGTCGAGAATATACAGTAAGTGCAGCAGTCGATGATATCCTTGAGTAAAGGTGTCATTTCCCCACTGGGATTTACAACAGTTTGCATTGTTTTACAAACGCAGACCTATAATCGTGCATATCCATGTGACGTATGCGGCAGCGAATGGAAACGGGCTAGTTGCTCAGACGCTTAAACACGTCACTTCCGGGCACACATTCTATTACAGAAAATGCTTATTTTGGTCCCCTCTATCACCCTTTAAAATTTTACCAGATATTTTCCAAGCACCCTGTAAAGTGTAAGTTCATCATTTTGGCCCAGAGTCTTCTTATTTGAGTATGGTAATTCCTTGTGTTTTTCCAAATTGTCCAATTCTGTAGAGGCATTTGCATGTGCTTTTTCATTTTTGAAATGCAAATTATTAAAGTTTGGGAAGATAGATTGTTGGAAAAGTACTCAATGCTCAATAATTAAGGAAAAGTGAGTACTTTACTCAAAGTATTGAGTACTTGGTATCGAGTATCAAAGCCAGAAATCTCGATACCTGCTCTGTATCGAAAATACTGCTCGAACCCTATTCCTGACTTACATGGTGTCCTAAAAAGGATAGATAGTTTTTACGAGGAAAATGGTGACAATTATTCAAGTTATTCTTGCAGGAATTTGTTTTGGTGTGTTTCCTCGTGTTTTGTAAACTGATCTTTCAGACTGCACATAATGACATTCTTAACGGTCTGCACGTTTGGTGCTGTCATGGGCGACCATAGACATCCAACAATGCCTGCCAACTCATCTGAATACAGTAAAACAGTTGTAAGATTTGCACAAACTGATAGCATTGCGGATGAGTTGGCAGGCATTGTTGAATGTCTGTGGTCAGCTATGACAGTAACAAACAATCAGGAAAGGGATTTGAAATTCTGCCTTTTATCTTGCGCATATTTTGATGCGCATGCCTTCATCACGTCATAACCAATCAGAGTGATTCTTACAAAGAATCGTGAATTAATCCGAGAATCAGTCAATCTGTGGTTGGTGAATGTGAAAGGTAATCCTGAATCATGGATTATGTGATCCTGGTTTTAATCTTCGGTTGGTGAATTTGGCTGATTGAGTCATATCAGAGATTTAATCTGCTTGCATCATTCTCAATAAATGTCGAATTATAATGCTTTTTGTTGAAAAACAGATATTCATAATCCTTTACTCAAATTACAGAGTTCAATGAATTGCGGGAGAAGTCTTTCACTCATATTGTTCCTGTTGGAACGTTTACATCAACCAAAGGTAAACATCTTCCTGTGAACGACGTGAAAGGTTTTGACAACATCTGGCTGAGTAAACAAGTGTACAAATTTTTCACAGGTATTTTTCTAAAATGTTACAAAATACAGCATGTTTCAAAATGATTTGGACCAATTAAACAAGATACATGAGAGGAATTTGAATGAAAGTGCACCAACAACTCATAACCGTTTAACCTCACAACCGCACGTAACTTTGACTACATAGTACAGCTTTACTATTTAGTACCACCATTACCAAATGAAACAGGATGGCCTTGCCCACTTTCATTTGACTTGTCCTCATATTTTGTACATATTATGAATAAATGGCCCAAGTTCAGTTCTCAGTGGATAACATGAAGCTTGCTAGTCACACAAGCTCTACTTGAGCTCTCTGTTAATCTGCAAATGTCAATGCAGTGATCCAACTCACCCAGACACTTTGTAGCATATTCTGTAAAACATTTGCTTCACAGCACAAATTCAATCTGTGAATTCATGTGCATCTTGGATTTGTATACTGTATCCTTCACATACCCTATAGGAAAAATCTAGTGACTTGAGAGGCCATCATAAAAGATGTTTGATCATTCCTATTTATTGATGTGGCAATTGCCCTTTGATAATAGCTTCTTACATTATGACATGGGACGCCAACCAACACCTCTTAGAGAGAAAGCCTCCACATAAATTAACCACCTTCCATACAATTCTGTTACATGCGCCGCCCCCCCCCCCCCCCCCCCAAAAATAAAATCCTGGGTACATTGGTGCATCATACATTGTTACATCATTATTAATTGTGTTTCTACCAATAATAAGCCCTAAATTTCCCTTCTTATGATGGAAGTTTCAGTGTGGAGGCTTTCTTTATAGGAGTGTTGCTCCAACACTGGTGCATTCAAACTGTAAGACAAGCCATATACTCGCATGTTCAAGAATGATTCACAGTTTAATTCTAGTGGAAAAGAAGTATACTATGCATATTATGCTCATACTACACATTCTAAAAAAAACCACATCCCTAGATTGGTTATTAAGATGTTCCAAAAATATAAAAACAGGCATAAGAATAAATGATACCATTTGATTTTGCATACCATTTTTATGACAAATTGAAATGTGCCAGTTGGCACCACGTTTCACTTGATCACAATCATGATTAAGAATTGCAGTATGAACAGAGTATCATGGAATGTACTATGATAATTTTAAATCTTTTTGAAACATGTTGTATTTACTCTTTATTTATTTATTATTATTATTATTTAAGGTTAGTTTTGTTCATTGATGACTATTTTGATTCTTTTTAGGTCACTGGGGAATAGTTCGGCAAGGTTTGTCACATCTGGCTATACCCAATGGATGGTCTTGGGGAGGCATCGTCAGTACCCATTGCCCCGTATGGGTTGAGTTTTATGTTCCCTCGCAGAACGACAATTTGCCAAACGGGAAAGTCTCAGAGAGATAAGCAGTAACTTAGACTCGATTCGTGTCAATATTCCGAGGTCAAGTCTGTTGTGTATGAAAGATAACTTTTCAGAAGAATGCACAATGGTGAAAAGGACTGTTAAGTTTCCTGAAAAGAAATTTATTTGCTCACTGATTTAGTCATTTTATTCTCTTCAAGGGATTTAGGGACTTTGTAAATTTTAAAAACAACTTTGCATATGGCATTTGTAGAAAACTCATTTGTCATTTCTGTCCCCCCCTCCTGTGTACCGAGTGGACCGAGTTATCGACAATCATTTTATTCATATCTTAACCGAAGGGATTTTTAATCTTGTACAAATTTTTCCATTCTTTGACCGGTTCGCTGCTAGAGCTTCGACAAATGCTTTGTCGTCGAGCTGATGTGAGGAGAAAAGCTCCATCGAAAATAAAGACAAGTTGAGTTGTGGGGTCTTCTAATTTTCCTACCTTGAAATGCATTTACAGAATTTTGTAATGTATGAAATGCTAATCTGCATTATCATCAGTAGAGTATTTTAATGTAAAAAAAAGAAAAAGAAAAGCACTAAAATCATGTTGCTTAGAAATTATGCATCCTTAATAAAATTTCAGAACCAGCGATTGAACGAAAACTGAACGCAGAGTCTCTAACAGCTTTTGGTTCCCGTTCACAAAGTTGTTTCGTTTTTTTTTCATAGCTTGTCGCACAAAATCTTTCTTCTCAATTCTAATAACAAAAGTTATTTCCATTCTAAATCTAGCCATTTTTAATGTCAGTTCTTTAATCGGGTCTTGTTCATCGTCGATATTTGTCATTTGCTCTTTCAATCTTCTCAGTGTTTTTTGTCTGGAATGTTTGTAAATCATTTGTTCGTAGAGGCTGCTGCCTTTTTTTAATTAAGTGGGGAAACCATCCGTGATGCTGTTATCAGTGCTGCATGTTCGAATTCTATCTATGTAAAAATCTCATCGTTTACTCTTGTCCCCATTCTCTTCTTCAGACCGAAAACCACTTCAGTTATAAAAGGAGAAACTCATTTTCGTTTCAAGGTCAATAAATTTTATTTAGCAATAATAAAATGCTGTGGGCGAGGGGGGGTTGATAAGATTTTTAATTGTTGTTGTCAATTTTATCATGTACATTTATGCAATACATCCATCCTTTTCAAGGTGGATTCTTTTTTTTCCTGCTTAATATAAAACTTTACGAATGAATGTCGAATTTAACAACCAATAATGTTATAAAATTTCTCTCATGATTCTTTTAATGTTTTAAAAGCACAATGCTTTTGGCAAAGTTGTTTTGCGAGCAATGCTTTTATTATAAGCCAATTATATCTACAAGGGATGTTCAAAAAGTAATAATTACTGCCAAGAAAGATTACAGTAATGCAACTGTTTTTTGATAAATCAGTTTTTCTCCACATAATCTCCACCTAGAGTGACACCCTTTCCAATCGAACTATTAAGTCCCACATCTTCATTGTCATTGAAACATCTCTCACATTGGGGTTTCTTTAGTTCTAAGTGCGAACTCCTGGAATATGCTAGAGGGAGGAAAATTCTGGCTGCATGAATGAGCGGAATGAACAGGAGTTTTGTCATGGAGAAGCACAGCTTGTTCGCCATCTGCAACCTTCCTTCGTGATTGCAATTTGCAACTTACATTAAAAACCGACCCCTGACTAAGTTCCCTACTCTTTATGATGGCTGCAACGGTGATGCATCGCTCTGCTAGTACGAGAGACTCCACCTTGCATGCAGCTCCAGGTTCTTTCGAGAGTAACAGTTGCCTGCTGCGTTTTTCATCTTATAGGCTTCTTGCACTGCATTTAAACCTTCTACACCGCACACTGACGAGAGTTCCTCATGGATTTTTTTTGCCATTTTACTTTCAGAAACAAAAAGTAAATCACGCAATCCTCGTTTTCTGGCCTCTAGTGGCAATACAGTTGAACCCTGTTAATACGTACTTGTTTAATACACATTATTCCTTTGGTCCTGTCAATGTGAAAGCTATTTCTATGTAAATATAAATTTTTAATTAAGAGTTTCCCCCCTCTCTCTCAAAAATTAAGAAATTAGTTTTAATAATGTTAAATTATGTATGTATATTTGTAATGTTTATTGTAAAATTTGAATTCCGATGGATTCCAATGGACGTAAACAACAAAACACGAGTTGTTCCATGGCCACGAATTCCGATTTGTTCTCATGTAATGTGTACTAGTCTCGATCTAATTTTGTGATGCCAAGTTCAACATTTTCTGCGATCCACATTTTGTTCCCGAATAATACTAGTTTTACGCTCGGTCCCACAAAACTCATTAACAAAGTTATACTGTATGCAAAAATAAAACACGTGGAGTACGAAGGATCAACCATTTCCCTGCAGTGTGATTTATCAATAACATGCCTGGTATTTGTCATTAATAATTATTACTTTATGAATGCCCCTCGTATTTTTGAATAAGTTGCCATTCATGTTAAACCTCCAGTAATTTTATTTATTTGTATGCTGTAATATAATTTGTTATTCAGGAATGTTGTCGAGGAGGTTTAAAGCTATTTTGTATTTTAATTTTTGTTAAGTTTGCACGAGTGTCTCAAACGAGTCATCTAATCAAGGGAGACTGAAAATCAAATAAGAGACACCGAGTATGAGCATCGAATGACAATTTGTGAAGTAAATTTTTAAAATAATTAAAAAAAAAAGTGCCTTAAAATTTGAAGATCTATTGTTTTATTCAAAATAGTCATGTAATACTGTACATATTTACATATAAATATTAAGTTATTGTAAAAACTACAATGAAGTTTTAGAAGTTGACCATTTGAATAAAAAGAAAAACAAAACTCTTGTTGTAATTTTTTTTTTCTTTTTTTGTTCGTAAAAGTATTTTTTTTTCTTTTTTTCTTTTTTAAAGTTTTCATTAAAAACAAACAAATAAAAAGAACAGAATGAAACAAGAATTATATGGTTTCCATTTCAAAAATGTTTAAAAAAGGAAGAAAAAAATGACTCGAATGATTTTATCTTACAATCACAAAGCTTCAAAAGTTAAAAATTCATTTTGTTTTTAACAACGACTAAGTGCAAATAGTTGTCAATGAGAGGAGAAAATGGAATGCAAACGTGAAGAGACAAAGTCGAGAGATTGGATTAAAACAAACAAAAATTATTTTTCTAAAACAAGAAAAAAAGGACGGGAAAAAGGAGGAGGAGAAAATATTAAAAAAAATGTTATCAATAGAAAAATTCAACGCTTTAAAAACTAGCAAAAATTTGCGAAAAACGGATGGGAAGAACGACTGCCACGTTCCCCTTTGGTTTTTTGTATACTTTTAAGTCCATCTGCTTGGCAGAAATTTTACTATTCGAAAAGTCTCCCTCCACAGGGAGTGGGTTCCGTCGAGAACTTTGCGTAATTTAAGACCTAAATCTCGTGTCGAATGTTCTCTTGCTCTTCACTTAGTAAAATGCAGGGGGCAAAAGATAGAGGGCAATGTGTAGGCAAGGCAGACTACTCCGTCTGGATGCATACTCCTCTGTTAACCGGGTAATAAAACAAAACATTAAAAAAAACAAAAAAAACGGACCCACGTAATATTTATGTACAATGGACTGTCTTGACGATGGGGGGGAAAAAAACGATAAAATGGAATGATTCCAGTGATGGCCTGCCTCTTTGTGCTTCAAAGGATGTGGCAGAATAACAAAAATAATAGTAAACAAACTGAAACTATAAACAACTCGTTTGTAGATGAAAGACCAATTTTAGAAAATAACAAAGTATTATTACAAAAATTATTTAAACTTTTTTTCTCACTATAAAGTTTTATTTATTTATTTTTTTTATGCTTTCGTCGTCCCTCAGTTGTCGTCTTCAATGATATCATATTGGATGAGAATGAAGGAATGGCGAATTCATACGAGTTCATTTGGGCGATGAAACGACTAAATTTGTTCACCAATGAAATCTAATGTGAAGATGAAAAACGGTTTATAAGAGTTAAGGAGTGGGGCGGAGGGAAAAGTATATTGTTTAATCGGGACACAGGTTGCTCAAGCCCGTCTCCCATGAGTTTTGGTTTTTCATGGAATATTTTTTTTTTTTTTTTTTTAATTTTGCGCATAATGACACGTTTCTTCCTATCGAAGTTCTCTAAGGCACCTTTTGAGATGATCAATTGCTTTCTGATGTTGATGGCGTTCCTCGTCTAGCTTCCTTTTCACTTGGGCCAAGTCCTGAAAGACAAAAATAAAATTTAAATTTAAGAAAATAAAATGGGAGTCTTAATATAATAAAGTTTGAGAGATGATAAAATGGGAGTTGAACAAGCTAGAAATTGAAAAAGAAGCATTCAAAAAGTAATGCACTACAATTTACTACTACATCATAAGCATTGCTACAGGGCTGAAAGTCTAGTTTTGAATTTTCCACCTTTGTTATGCAAAGTTGCGAACTCCACTCCAGAAGCAAGTGTTAAAAATGGCATACATCACTGATGCATGTTAAAACTTCAGTGTTTCCTCATCCGCCCTTTACTCCAATTTAACACCGTTGGACTTCTACACGTTTGGCCCTTTAAAAAATGCACTCCATGGACTCAACTAGAACCCGACCACCTTGCATGTGGGAATAAGAATAATGCCGAAGAAGAGCACACTCTACCAGAAAGCAGGCATAAAACCAAAGAAACGAAAAGGGACTTCTTTGAAAAATAATCAGTAGAACTGATAGTTGTAGCAACGTGATGTCCGAGTTGCAAAGTTGTGCGTTCCATATTTTCAGAGAAATAAATTGTGGTGCATTACTGTTTGAACGCTCCTTGTATAAATATAGACAAAAATTATATCGTGGGAATTAATAAATAACGAGAGGTCCATAAATAATGTGGGTCTCATAAATGTCCACACTGTTTTAATGTTCTGTGGGTTGGCGAACTGCTTTATCCATGTGAATGCAAACACATGGCACCTTTATCTCATCTTTTGGAAATTTCAGGGTCTTCACGCACACACAAGTTTTGTGTTGTGACCCAACAAAATAGCTGCACCACTATGTTTGCAGCAAGGATGAACAGTGTGCCGTGATCCTTTTTTTTTGTTTAGTTGTAGCAGAAGCAGAATCCACTGAAGACTTTCAGCACAATAAGGTTAGTGCTTCTGAATCATGGCATTGGTGTCCTCAACATTGCTGTCAGTAATGGACATGGATGGGCATCCTGCTCTTTTCTCACCCTTGACGCTTCTCCGACTATTTTGGAAAATCTCGATCCATTCACATACACTTCATCGTGGCAAAGCGCTACCTCTGTATTGTGCAGAAAGTCTTCAATGGATTTCCACTCTTGGTTCACATTCAGGCCATAAACTGTTCATCCTTAGAGCAATTAAAATATGTGGTAATGCTACTGAACCTTTCCACAAGACAAAGGTGCCCTCTGTTGGCAATGTGTGCACAGGATTCAAAACATTTAACAAACAGAATGATCATCATATGAAGTTCTAAAAAACATGTTTATGAATGCTTGCTTTTCAGATTAACCAGCTTACACAGTACAGCATACTAATTATGAATGCATAACAAAGACCATCATAAAGTCACACAATCACCGCAGAAGTTTGGGTGCTGCAACGATACAACATTTGTAACGGCCACATTTCTGCAAGGATGCCCAACCCAATTTATTCCATGCTGCTTTAAATCCAAGATGCCATAGCCAACACCACCTAGAAAGAAAGCCAAACAACTGAAACATAATACATTGTTAAATCATATTTCAACCATTGTTAATCGTATTTCTACCAATGGGGCGAACCAGCGAACTAATCTACACGAGGGCGCTGGTGTTCCATACGCTCTTCTGGTTAACCGTAAAATCTTCGTTTTTGTTAAGATATTCCTGTAGTATGTGTTTATAAAAAAAAATCCATCTCAGTTATATCATCTGCCAGCCTTCTATTCCCGCCATTTTGTCTGAGTGAGCAGGCCTTGGCTAAGCTCATTCTTACTTAATAGTGTATATCTATTTCAGAAATAATAGAACTATTTAGCTGAGTATGAAAACCATTACAAACTAATTTATTGTGGTGTTTTTCATATTTTTAGATTGCAGGAAAAAGAAGAATTCTAAAGGCTGATGCCGTCCCATCCATATTTACATTTAACCCAGGGTCTCCACACGCTAAAAGAGCTTTAAAACAACACAGTTTCATGAAGCTCCTGAAGCTGCAAATTTGAATACTTCTCTAATAAATGAAAATGCTTCTTCTGCCAGTGAATATATGGTGGCAGATGTGTTAACTGATGAAATCTTTGCAATAGAGACAGCAGTTAGTGTTCTATTTTGTCTCCAACTCAAACACTTGACATCAAAGCATTCGAAAACAATTCTAAAATGATTCATTATTACACAGGATTCAACAATTATGATCACTTCGTATTTTTTTTAATGTACTGGGCCCAGCTGCATATCATTTGAACTACTAGTGTGCCTCATTATCCTGTCTAAATCAACTCTTTCTTATAGTATAATAAAATTACGACAAGCGCAAGATGATTTAGAACTGGCTTTTCTTTTTGGCATCAGAAAAAGTTCTGTTCAAACTCTATTTACAACTTGGCTTAATTTTATGTAGTTTCAATTAAAAGAAATAAATATTTCGTTTCGTTAGCTCGGTTTTTAACTGAAAAACCGCCCATTTATCATAAGAACCATAATGAAATCGCTGTTAAAATTATACCGGAAGAGTGTATGTTACAGTGGTGCCACCATGCGAGTTTAGTTATGCTGGTTGGCCCCATAGTAAGCCCTAAATTTGGTTGACTTATGATGATGTAACAATGTATGACGTTTCAGTTGTTTGGCTTTCTTTCGATGAGGTGTGGACTGTGATATGCTTTCTGCACCTGAAGGGAAACCATGCAGAATTGAAAAACGTTTATATGGACAATGCCCCATCATAATAGGTTGTGATCATGTGGCAGCAATGCTTTGATGGGGCTAGATCTTATCAAACACAGCATTGTTGTAACATGTTACACATAGAATTCCACATGACCATAAAGCAAAATGGGTACCATATTTACTCAGTCCATCATTCAAGAAGGAGCATTGTGGAGACATATCTGCCAACTTTTTTTTACATGATGCCAGAAGAATTTTTAAATCACCTCATCACAATGGATGAATGCTGGACATATCATTTCCAAGATGATCACCACCAATCACCGCTCGACATATCTTGATTATTTTACAGATGATGGCCGCCAATTCAATTTGCGTTTTTCGCTTTTCTACACAATCTTGGCTTTCTCAGTGTTTCTTGGAGGAGTGGAAAAATGTCCCAATTTTATTTTCTCTTACAAGCGACCTGGCCTGTATTCAATAAAGGTGGTGCCTCTGATGACCAGCAACTTTTATTAGAGCAACACTTCCCCAGAGCAACCCAAGACTTGCATAGAAAAGCAAAAAACGTAAATTGAATTGGAGGCAGTTATCTGCGTAATTACCGCGGACTTCTACACCAAGGAGTCCAATGGGCGACTTATCACTGGGAGAAGATATGTTTACAAAAGGACTAGTCGCTATTTCACTGAATATGCCCGAGGCTCTCTTCCATCATAGTGATTTTAAGTACTTTATAACCGACCTTCGTATACGTGGTCTGTTAATGTTATGTTGAATAATTTTTTAAAATTACCTACCGACATGCGTTGGCTATAATATTCTATGACATTGTTCATGTCTTGATTACGTAAGCGATGTTGCTGACATTGTTCGACGAGAACTTCCTTTTCTAATTTTTGTACTAGTGGGGGAACAAACAAAAAATTTCTATGTAATGGATTGCATTTAAGTCCATCAATATAATTGATAGACAGGCCTTATCAGTATTTCTTAAGTATTAAATCTGTAAATTTTACAAAAAAAAAGAAAAAAAAAATAGAAAAAAATACATTTAGGAAGGTGAAAGTAGATGAAATAAAACATGAAATTTATATCTATGAGGTAGGTTCAAAAAGTTCCCAAACTTTGCTTCGAAAAAAAGAAGTATTGGACATAGCATATTTTAAGCACTCTGGCCTTCGAAGTAATGTGCCTCTGGCAATTACACTTTTGCCAACGTTCATACATTTTTCAAAGGCGGGCTGTAAACCTTTGTTTGCCACCTTCTTCAGAGCTTTCGTCGCAGTTCTTTGCCAGTCTGGCATCAATCACTAGTTCTGCAATTTTAACAATGTTACTACATTTCTGGCAGTCAAGGGTGTATCGAACCATGAATCATCCTCAATTTCTCATCGTCCTTCCTTAAACGACTATGTCTAACAAATTTGAGTTCTTCCCATTGCTGCATCACATGGGCCTCTCGAAGTAATGCCATCATTTCTGAAAACGTTTTCCTCAATTTAACACAGAATTTGACGTTTGCTTTTAGTAACATGTTTCATTGCTAAAAGTCTAGAACAACTGAATGCGACAGGCGCATCATATTAAGCTACACGTATTTGAACACGTGATTTATTTCAAAACTGAAAGGCCTCATGGTCGTAAAAAATTTTATACACAGGATATTCCAAAGTTCAGGAACATTCTGAACCTACCTCGTATTTCTTAATATGAAATCATAATTTTCAGTATTTAATATGTATCAGTGCAAAATAAACTTTATTGGTATATTTTTGGAAAAATTTCCATTATAATATGCAATATATGCATCTAAGATAAGGAGTATATCTATGCTTTGCCATATTTCTTCATCTTTGTAAAGGCTTTAGACTTTATTTCGAATACACAGAAAAAGGAGAAGTATTCAAAATAAATGAATAACATATAATAACAGAATAAAAAATTTTTTCATTACATTTAATTTGACTCGTGAGTCAAATCTAATTTTTTTTTTAAATGCTCTTATGATTTTTACATTTCCGAGGAATTTGTTAACATAAAATGGAACAACGTTCTTTATTTCTACAACACAGTTTGAATCCTGTTGACTCATGTAAGTCTTTCATCGATTCGAAAATATGGAAAATCTTGAAACGAAATTTCTACCAATTACTGAAATTTGTTGTTCGCAACTACTTCTTTTGCTAAACAATACGATGTAGCCATAGCTGCAACTTTTCCATGATCAGTTTTGTTTGTAGAGTTTTAGTCATTATAAATTCCCAAGATTTTTTCTGATGTAGAACTCCAACTGAATCAAAGACTGACCATGTCGAAGAAGACAATCATGTTGAAAATTACTGCATTCATATAAAAATGATTTTGAATAACCTTGCTTTTTGTTTGCTGTGGCTTTTCATAACATTATCATCATAGTCCATGTATAAAAATTCAATTTTTCAGTAGTCATTTCTACAATCAGAATTTATTAAAAAGCAGTGGACTACCTTTAGCCAGCGAGAGAACTGGTATTGAAATGCAAACAGTATCATGTGCTCAGTTCATTTTGAAGCATCATGCTTTTCTACCATCCTGCCATTTTAAAATCAATGTCAATTAAAAAGAAATTCACTGAAACTAGATGCTGTTCCAACTCTAAACGGACCTATTTCGGGTGATCTTCAAGAACGACCGCAACTGGCATGTGCTGAGCGCTGAAGGAATGAGGCAAGTGCACACACCACACAAGCTGCAGGGGAACCTCTACAAACACCGAGTGGTGATATCACAGAAGATCCTGTCTCAAGGGCTGTATACTGCAGAAGTTGCAGTAGCATTTAATTCTGCTAACAGCCCTTATATATCACTGTCGTCGTTATAACAATCGCTTTGGTTTTTGTATTTGTATACAAAATGCGATGCCTTATAGCTTCCCTCATAACATTTGTTGCAATGTGTGACATCAGAATTCTGAAACTCCTTCACACTCCATTGGAAACAATAACGTCATTGTTTTTGGAAGAATGGAACCTGTCTCAGTCAAAGAGGGGGATGAAAGTTTTTTGTATATTTTATTAATTTTAAGTTCAAATTGAAAATCTTTATATATGCATGATTGTTGAGACCTTCACCTTTTGCTTAAAACTCAGCCATTTTGAGCATAAAATTTACCTTTAATTATTATGGACTTCACATGGAAAAACAGTCGCAACTAGGCAGCCATTTTGAATCACTGCTCTGAGCAAACCTGGAATGCTAGAAGAAAGCAACATCCTAGGTTTTCTTAGCAGCAAACCAAATTGTTAGGCTTTGCACATTAAGATTTAAAATTTGTCTGGCTTTATCATCACATTATTATACATATTTTTGTATAACACAGTAATTCACTTCGCATTTGCAAAATTATGGTAATATCCAAAGATGTATATAAAATGAAAACTATTAAACATATCTACGTCAAATTTGCAGTGGATATTCTTTAATCAATGCAACACTGATTGAGCTTACCGTAAATGTTCAGAGTGGCCCCCATTCTCCTGCTTGCACAAACAGATTGAATGCTGGTAGAATTCCCAATTAGAATACCTCTTTGGCAAAATAAGTGGCAGCATCAAATCTACTCACTCCCTTATAACCATTTGTGTGGATCAGGCCGCCTTGGTTGCAAGGACAAAACGCCTGAAACACGTCCAATCTCCACAATTATACGTAATTTTCTTGCCATCCAGATGGTTTGCCAAATGCAAGTATTACATGGACTTTCGTAACCAGTCGAGGGAACCTAGATTGACGAGGTACCCCTCTGATCAATTGTTTTATGAAACATTTGGCCATAAACACTGCAATTTGGTCCAGTCCAATCATGATGGAGATATGTTATTTTGAAAAATTTATGCTATGAACAAAGGACTTCAATAACTTTGGTCTCTTTCAATTTCAACAGTGCTACCATACCGAAAAGTATTTATTAGTGTCTTGCAAGATTTCCGACTTACCAAATGTACCGTACCTACTATCTTTATGCATTCCTATGACAAACCTATACAAACATCCATGCCCAAAACCCAAGAGATTTAAGAACTGGAAAGCCTATACCGCAGCGCTCTCAGTCATTAGCATTATGAGAAGTCATAAATAAGTTTAATAAAAGCCACATGGCATCAGGGTTGCACATAGTGATATTTCAACTTTATAAAGTGTAATAGCTGTGGCTAGTAAGCCCCCAAAAAAATGTAACTGTCGAAATATATTGCCAATGTTTAATAAAATTTTCATATCGCTTACATCAAGACCAGTTCATATTTTATTTAATCATTTAAATCAACAAGGGTATCAATGAGAAAATTAACATCCAACTTACCCTGACTGTGACGTTCGTATGCTTCCATGAGTACTTCAATACCTGGCCACTTGAACACCGACTCAGTTGTTAACTGGTCCTTCTTTGATTCTGATGCTCTGTCATTGCAGTTCTCAACCGTACACACGGACGGTGTTTTAACTCTGGGCACATTTATGGATTGACAGGCCTCTCCAGCAGCTGGAACCACGAGAGAAAAACGCAAAACCTTTAGAAGCACTGCAGAGAGGGGACAAAAAAAGGAGCCAATTTGTTAATCTATTTTCTCCTTACCTAGAAGCTTCCTTGCCTGTTGTTGCTGCTGGGTTGTCTGAAGAACCGATTCATGGAATTCTTGAGCAAAATCTTTTATTCTTTTGTTTTTCCTCAATTCACTTGAACTTGTCAGCATGACAATTCTTCTTTGATTCCGACTAGGTGAACATCCCTGAGAATGAGTTCCACCAGAAGGACCTTGGAATAGTTCTTTGACAGTGGAGGACGATGACGTTGACAGAGCAGACGTTGGCTCCAACTTGGTCACCAAGTTATTATCTTAAAATAAATAAACGGAAAGCTAAGAAAAGGAAAACTTTCAAATGGCATTTTGAGCAATGTTTCACTGGGTTGTCAGATTTATTTGTCCAGTTTTTCCAATGTTATATCAATTATTGGCAATTTTTTTTTTTTTAATAATTGCATGATCAGCTTTGTTGAAACAATTAATGAAATGAAAAAAAAAACAATTCTGAAATTTACAATACGTTATGTAAGCAAAAACAAAAGAATACAAGAACTATATAATTAAATGTGTATTTATAAGATAAGATAATACTATATTTTATATTAATAAAATTACAATGTATAAATAAGATAAATACTAATAATACTATAACCAAATAATTACAACAATGTAACCAAAAAACAATGAATAAAAGAAGTATTGTTCAAAATGTAAAAAGAATCCCATTGTAAGAAATTTAAACATTTCAACTGGATATACCGATGATGTCCAAAAGGATGAAAATCGTTTCTATCTAACAAGGGGACATTACGACCTCGGAATTTTAGTTTAATAAGAGACTTCGTGTAGTTGTAGTGTACTTTTAGGATGTTAATGTACTTAAATATTAAGGTGCACTATTCAGCCAATTTTGAAAAAAGACGGTTTAAAGCTTCGAGCACCATACGTAAGGGAAAGTTTTCCTCCTTGATTGTAAGTGATCCGATAGCTCAGACGGCAGCGTGGTTGCTACTCACAAATCAAAGTGTCAGGTGGCGGGTTTGAATCCCAGTTGTAACAATTTTTTTTTCTTTACCCAAATAATTATTCAATATATTATATTTACAAATTTATTTGTGACAACCAACTTTTTCACAAAATTTTCCTTTTCTCAAAATTATTATACTTTATTATTTTCCTTGATAAAGCCGGGAATAAATGGCGAAACTAGTCGGAAACTCTGTTCTCCCTTTGTTGTGTTGTAAAGTCTCTACCAATTTTATCGATAGAAACAGCACTATGGACCCCTTACTGAACGATTATACTTATTTTTATTGTTACAAGTGTCTACGGAGTAATAAAGTATTTTCTGCAAAATATTTTGTATGGAATCAACATTTTAAAAGCAATAACTATTTTATTTTATTTTTCGAAGTGGCGGGTTCGAAAAGGAAATCTTTGTGAATGTAAACGAGGTGTGCTTTTCAATGGATTTTCTTAAAACCCCTTGTTCTTGTAAAAAGTCATTTATTTGTTGTGCGAATTGTCATGGTATCTTTTGTTTTCCATGCTTCTATGACAATTATCATTCTGGTTCATGTATATCATTTTAATTTAATTGATTAACATTATTACTTCTGTGTTATATTGCTATTTGCATGAAATGTATTTTTTACCCTTTCCATACATAATAGGCTATTTGGCTGAAAATGCTTGTGTTACTTACATTACTCCGTAGACACTTGTAACAATAAAAATAAGCATAATAATTTTGAGAAAAGGAAAATTTTGTGAAAAAGTTGGTTGTCACAAATAAATTTGTAAATATAATATATTGAATAATTATTTGGGTAAAAAAAAAATTGTTGCAACTGGAATTCGAACCCGCACACTTGGATTTGTGAGTAGCAACCACGCTGCGGTCTGAGCTATCGGATCACTTACAATCAAGGAGGAAAACTTTCCCTTATGTATGGTGCTCGAAACTTTAAACCGTCTTTTTTCAAAATTGGCTGAATAGTGCGCCTTAATATTTAAGTATATTAACACCCTAAAGGTACACTACAACTACACGAAGTCTCGTATTAAACTAAAATTCCGAGGTCGTAATGCCCCCTTGTAAATATATTAATAAACCCTTGTATTGTAAAATGGACCTTATGGAATTATAACGTTAAGTTTATTTTGCCGATACTTTTTGGTAACATGCCATTAACAAACAGCAGTGGACAAACACACTATTGACATGATAATGGGAGGACGACTCTTGACTAGTGGACTTACAAAGTTAAGAATGACGACAATTCATATTTTTAGGGTTATTGATTATTTCAACTTCGTCAATTTTATTATTTAGAATATTGTCAGGATCAATTTTGCAAGATTTACAAATTTCTAAGGAATTGCTAGTGACAACTTTCTTGGATCTACTTCGAATGGTAAGACAGATAACACTTGATCAATCAGGCCGAAGCAGGTGTTTACTGCTAATTAGATATCCAGAGGAGACTTTTTTGAAGATCCGACATTGTACTTGTTGCATCTATAACCCGTGCAACAAAGGAAGGGAGCAGAACTAAGGAGAGCCAATCATATTCAATCAGAAACTGAATGGAAACGATAAGGAAACTATTCATATTGGCCCCCTTCTTTCATTGCACAAGTAAGAAAGCTCATAGATATTGCTGACTTCATAAACACCACCTTCTCTTCGTTTTTTGCTTGGTTTTAGGGCATATTTGCATTTCTTGGCAAATTTAAATGAGACTCTTAAGCCATAGCTGTGCAAAATGTTTGAAATCTTGCATATTTCCAGTCCAATATTAGTAAGGGTGCTAACTTGTCACGATTCTCATTTTGTTGATTCTAAGGTCTTCATTTGGCTTTGTTGTATATTGAATTTATGACTGGTTCAGGGAAGAAGTTCCTCTTGCTTCTTGATGGGGGAGGAAATGGATCAGTGGAAACAATACATCAATGTGACAGCAATAATATTGTATGTTGTAATCAATTTTCCAAGAATATGCAGTGGAAGCCACCTAATGCGATCACTTTGGGACGAAGCCAAATTGTTAACAATAACCAGAGTTGAATTATATTGCATATAACCGTTCCATACCAAGCAAAAACGATAACAATATCCAAATGATAACATTAATAGACTAGTAGACAAATGTGAGTATTATCAACCTGCTTCACTTTGGAAGAGGTCAAAAACCTTAACCGGTCCGAAGAGTTAGTGATTGGTTGGTCATAAATCCCGGTTAGCCAACTATGAAATCATCACACGGTCTAAAATGGCTGTTAGTGCTCCAGTGCCTAACTGGTTAAAATAACCTCCTTAACCGAGAAAAAAACTGTTAGTCCAGTGAGAAATTCTCGCTAACTCTTCTCACCGATTAGGGTTTTGACCTCAGCCTTTGTTTTCAATCAAGCTGCCAAAGCAGCTCAAGACATCTTTATGAACAAGACATTATTCCTGAAAGTTGGGCAGATACGGTTTTCTTGCTTCATCGAGGGGAAGCTCCACATACGAGATGTTCCGCATTCTGGAAAAGTAAAATCCGCCATAATATGCTTAAAAACAACAATACGATCACAGAACACCTCCATGTTTAGCAAATGCAGTGGCTCAACAAGGCAAGCCAGCTGAAATGATCCAACCAGCAGCATGGCATGATTAATTCTTTGAATCAAGACCTAGTGATTTCTACTAATGGACAAACTTTGTTAAAATATCCGATGAAAGATTAGATTAACCCTTTCACTGTGTAATTAAATTTTATTTTCATTCTTGAGAAGATGGACTTAACCACTTTTAGCAGCATAACAGGAAGTTTTTTAATCCCTGTGAGATGAATCAGATTTCCGCAGGTAGAGATAATGTAACTTTGTGTGGATATATCCGCTTTACGCAGCAAAAGGGTTAATATACCTGCAAAAAATTGAACAAATTTACACTATGTGATCAGAAGTATCCAGAGATGCCTATGCAACAAATCTGTGAGTAAGAGTCTGTCATTTTGCAAATATCCCTTTCTAGTGACATCATTGCTAATACCTTGTTCACACTACAATTCTTGATCATTTTACACACGTTCAAGGTGAATCATGTTCAAGCTTATCGATGAATCTGTGTGTTCACACTGCATAATCATAATCACGATTAGGGTTACAATTTTTGGCGCTAGATGGTAATAGTCAATTTACTGCTGCCCCAATCTTCTCTGATGACAATAAAACTTGATTTTTTTTTCTTGAACAAATAGAGTTCCTTCTATGTTAATTATTCATGGCACGACAGTGCAGTTAGTTCATATAACTCTTAACCATACAGCAAAGCAGCATTTTTCCATCATTATGAAAACCCTTGGTGCGCGCATTGGAGTTGATCGGCTTTGAACGTGTGTAAGGATTTGATCAGGTTGTGAGAACGTGTGTGAAATTACACACATTTCGAACATGATGATCAGGTTTCACTTAATCACGTTCCGTTCACACAACATTTCTTATATTCTATAGCAAATTGATCATGATCAAGATTTGTAGTGTGAACAATGTACAAGTGAAACCCGAGAAGTAATGCCAGCGAAATAACAAATTGATAGGCCAAAGAAAATGACAAGAGATCGTCAAGTGGAATCACATGTGACAGTGTAATGCAATGAAATACTTCAGCTAAAACAATTGCTCTAAGAGTTCAAAAATGCCACTTCAAATACTATCACTAGAATCGTCATTCACAGGAAACCCGAGAGTTGTGCTGCTGTTGCTCTTAAATCTCACAAGAGTAGAATCGATATGAAGTGACGTTTAGAATAATATAGAGCTCATTGAAACTAGGCCAAGGAACAATGGAAACATGTCTAAAGCTACGATTTCCTCCAATAGTGGTATCCTAGCCATATAGCAACTGTAATATGACGGATTCTATTCCAACATGTAAAAATAGCAGTACCAGTAAAACTATTTAGAAAATGGTGGGGAGTATCACCCTCACTCCCCATTATCTTGAAACAGCATGGCTGCTATTTTACATTATGGAAATAGTATTATAGTCACATTAAGACCGCTATATGGTGGTATGCTATCAAGGAAATCATAACTTCATGGAGCGATGAATCTTGGTGCATGCTCTGGCAATCACATGGTTGAGTTTGAGTCTGGTAGATGCATCAATAATTCTGAAGTCTAAGGAGGCAGTGCTATGGTATGGAGCTCATTTTCTTGATTTGGGCCAATGTATTCCAATAGCAGGAACTTATGTCTGCAACTTAGACATTTTTGGCAAATGTGTAGTGCCATCATCGTGGCAAAAGTTTGGGATTGGACCATTCCTGTACCAACATATTACTGCTTGGCATAAGACAAGGTTTGTACAGGAACAGCTTGAGCAGACAGCGAGTTTCTCCATATCATGGTTGCTGTGTAAAAGCACAGGTTTCCAGAGGGTTTTTATCACAGTGTATCTAACAATCCCATATAAAATAAAAAGTAAAAGTGGAACATACTGGCAGAGATAGGTCCAAGACGAGCAAAACTCGTCTTCTTCTCCGAATTTTTGCAGATCGGGTGAAGTAATGTTATTCCATTGGACCCTTTCACAGTCGTATGATCTATCGGAGAGGGCGAAGGTGAGGGATTGGACTTCTCTGCAGAGCTCTCTTTATCGTCCAGCTTTCTTTTCTTTCTTTTATGACTAGATGATTCTGTAAAGAACAAAAAAAGGGGAAAATACTTAAAGCAGATCCTTATAAAAATCTCATTTTAACTTTCTAAGCATCAGGTGTATTCAAGTTGAAAATGTTATTATAAACGAGTAAACTTATTGAAATAACAGTTAAAATTTAAGAATCCCACAATTAACAAAAAATAAAAACTTTAAAATTAGAAATGCATTTGTTGTCCCCAGAATCTCTAAAGTTTGACTTCTACTTAATCACATACAAAAACAGAAAAAAATTGTATAATAAGTAGTTTGGTCTATGATTACTGTGTCTAACGAACAACTTCACTATTTATATAAATTGAGCTTAATAAAATTCATATCTGAATGTTAAATAAGGAAAAGAAAAGAAAAAAAATAAAATGGTTACCAAACGAATGTTCTCTATGTATTAGACTATCTGGCACTAAATAACGAAGAGCAGGAACAAAGAACCCGTTTCTTCGCAACCTTTCTTCAATGATCGCCTGCCAAATTTGTTCATATTCTGTAGGAATAACATTCATGGTACAGTCAACTGTGCTGTTTTGGAAACTCGTGTATCAAATATTGGGCATGCAACGTAATTCTGTCAGACTTTTTCGAGTTTAAGTATATTTATTTCTCAGGAAACGGGTCTAATATTACTTGAAATAATTTTTATCAGCTGCCATTACCTCTGCCCATTGTTCAAGCAACATATGGATTTTGCATCAGAACAACAATTCATCCTTCAACTCTATGTAGTCAGTGAACCAATTTCACACTTGTTCATTTCGATGACTTCTATTGGCCAGATGATTCTGCAAAGGAGCAATGTCCGGAAGCTTATTAAGGAAGTCATCACCTCTTGAGCAATGTGAGAAGGACCACTCGATAGCGACATGGTGGCCATATGCTGCCCCAGAATCTCTAAAGTCTGACTTATACCTAACCAAATACAAAAACAGTATATAATAATTACGGTAGTTTGCCTTGTGATTACTATGTCATGGAACAGGACTACTTGACAGTGATATGGTGGCCATTTTTCCCTAATTGAATGCTGTGGATTTTGCTGTTGTTGTGCGTAACTCTCCGTCCTGAAAGGGGGAGCTCATGGAATAGAACACCCTTCTGATTCCACAAGATACACAAAATGCAACTTTTTTACCGTGAATGTTCCAGTCGGGTTGCAAGAAGGATGGCTCACAGGGTTGATGGGCAATTTTGGCATTTCGGGTCATTGTACAGACCTGTTTTTCGTCGCCGGTTATGCCCAGAAGGAGTCTCTTCTGTACAATCAATTAAAAGACATGTTACGTGCTACATCAGATTGTTTCTGTCAAGTCTTGAAGCCCCCATTTTCCTTCTTTCTGGAATTTTTCCAAGCACAGGCAACCGACATTTGATGGCTTGGTGAGCTATTCCGAATCTCTTTTCAGATTCCTTTTTAATCCGTTGTCTTTGGAGACGAGTGCATCAAGATCTAGGTCTGAAAACTTCTTGGCCTGGGTGCTCCTCATCGTTCCAAGTCAAAATTGCCAGTAGTCAACCATTTGACCAACATTGGCACGTTCTTATAGTTGTGGTAGCCTCTCCGTAGATTTTGCACAGATCTTAGAAGCATTAGCAGAAGAAATCTTCCGGTGAAAGTAATGGAGCATGCAGTGTTAGCTGCGCATCTTCAATCGTGAAGTAATGAACAAAAATTTTTGGAATTGTACCCAAATAAATATCACGTGATCCTCTACTCCTTATGTAAAAATGGTTGAAGTCCAAGAGCTGATTTACGAATTATAATTTCTCAAAGAATTCGACAGAATTAAGTTGCATACCTAATAGAAGTGATTGGTATTAATGAGAAAGTGTAGTTGATGAGGTGTCTCTCGCTTACTAAAGTGCTTTCCCTATTGTACTTTCCCGATTTAGACAATGGTTAATTTCATAGAGTTTGTTAAGTGCACAGTGAAATAAAATTTCTTTAAAATAAGTGCTCTGGAAATGTATTAATTTAGAAGGAAAATAAAAAAACAATCAAATCTTTGTAATAAACCTTCAATCAAAATTTAACTTTCATGCAATGAAATAACAGAATATACAAAAAACCGAGTGTAGGAGAAACACCGTCCAAGCTACATGTAACTATTTAAAAAGTTCTGCATGCAAAGTGATCCCAAAAAGGATTTACATTTCACCCCTAAAATTCGTCTTCATTACCTCTTTGTTTTTCCTTTGGCACAGACTCGACGTCGAGATTTTTTAGAAACTTGACTTTTTTGGGGTAGTCAGATTCACGATTTAGTTCGTCAGAAGAGATGCCTGGAGGGAAAGGCAACCCCGACGTCTCTCTAGGAATCTCTTCTAATAGACTTGCATGCCACTCACGGTAGCGTTGGCAGCGCTCCACATAGTTTTGAAATTCAATTTCTGTTAATACAAACAATTTAAGAAAAAAAAAAATAAAAGAAAAAATCAGTAAGAGAAATAAAAAAAAATAAAAATTAAAAAAAAAATACCCCTTCCCATGAGCTTTCTTATCATTAATAATAATAGTTTGTTTTATGTAGTAAAGGTTTCCAAATGTCTATACCTTTCACTTAAAAAACATTAATGATAATAAAACTCAATAAAATGGTCATCTGTTCTCTTCACACAGATTAGAATTTGGAAATTGATTAATAATAAAACTTCTATTATACAGGGAGTTTCAAAAAGGACATTGCAACTTTAAAAGCAAATAGAAATGTATTCAGATAATGCCCAGAATTGATTGAGGTGTGGTTTTAGAGCAAAACATATCAAGTTTTTACTCAAACGTTAATTTTGGTTATAAATGACTTCCATATAGAAGACATCCAACCTGAAGTCAAATTCATTGGGTATCATCTCTGCAACTGGAAATAACGTTGATTTCTCAACTCAGAGAGATCAGCAGATACAGGTGTAAAAAACATGCTACCTTTAATGAAACCACATAAGAAAAACTGTTGCAAATACGTGCTACTGCATTGCTGAAACAATGTTAATTAAAAGAATCATTACTGCGTTCGCCAAATCAGTCATTCTGAGATCACTTTTTCATAGTTTATGATTTTGACTTCAGATTCGGATAAGGTATCAAGTAAATAAAAGTTATAATAAGTACTCATGTCCTATCTCTTCGGGAACATGACCAAAATGACAGTTAATCACTGGGATTGGCTCAAAAGGACCAAATCGATTAACTTTAACTGCCATTTTTGCCATGTTCCTAACTAGACAGGACATGTGTGCCAGCTATAACTTTACTTATTTTTTGATCTCTATCCGAAGCTGAATTCAAAATCAAGAAATTCAAAAATAATTGACAACGGAGCAACCGACTTCATGAATTCAGTAACAATGCCTTTTAATGGGGGAGGAAAAAAAGGAACTATGGTGCAGAACTGCTTATATATAAAGGGAAAACCTCATATCACAAAAGAACATCAGAGATACGGAACATTGGATACGTATTTCGAAGGCTATGCAAAATTGAGACTAACCATAAAATTTATCAAATTTGTCCCGATCCTCCTGTTTAGTACCATAATATTTACGGTTAGATAGATTTTAAGATCAATCTTCATCTTTCCATTGAGAATAAAGGCATAGCCTTCAAAATATGTATCTAGCATTCCATATCTCAGATATTCTTTTGGAGAAAGAATTTTTTCCTTCCTATGCAGATGCTTTTACCATGGAGAGGGATCAAATCAGGGGAGCAATGTGGCCATGCAATTAGACCTGCACAACCAATTCAACATCGGTTATCAAGGAAATACTGAACTTCAATACTGAAATAAGATGGAATAGAAGGAGTCTTGCTGGTAGTGAAGGCGACGGTTTTGATCATTTTTGTCTAACTATGGAATCACTATCGAAGCATGTCCAGATATACAATACCATCTATGGCTTTCTCCATGAAAAAACTGGCCATACACTTTAAATATGTTGAGGGCACAAAAAAATTCATTTTTGGCTCTCACAAACATACTTGAAAGCTTCACGTATGTGCACTTTTGGTAGCCCATCACTTTGCTACTGATATGAAATAGTGACTCATTCTTAAAAATTGTTGCCCAGGAATGTTTCATCATATCCTATTCAATCCAACATTTCCGTACAGAACTGCTGACAAACCACTTTATTTGCATCAGTAAATGCTTCTACTATAGTAAGTTTGCATGGCTTCATATGTTAACGTTGATGTAGTAAGAGACAAATAGTTGCACTGATTTTTTTGGGCTAAGGGAAAAAATTCTTCAACTTGTTCCATAGTACCATCGGAACTCTTGGGCAGCCTGATGATTTTGCAGGTCATACTACAGAACTTGTTGCAATTAAGGTTTGGTGCCAGGAAGAACCATATCAAACTTTGTAGGAAAATAATATTGGACTATAGTCGCAGAGTCTGTTTTGTGAAACCAAGAACATTCCGTACCAGTGAAAGTAGCCTCTTTTGATACTAATTGCACTAGGCAAATCAAACTTGATTATTTTGCTCTAAAATGACACCTAAACTAAATTTGTTCATTCTGAATAAATTTGTATGATTTGAAAGTTGTAAAGTCCTTTTTGAATCACTCTGTATATTGGTGTTTACCGTTTCAAATTGCTCAATTTCAACATAACCATGCAAGACATTACTTGAAATATAAAAAAAAAAAAAATACAAAAAATAAAAAGGAGGCAATGCAGTTTTTAATTTAATAATAAGATATGAAAAATAAATTTACTAATTCTACCTTCAAGACAGGGAACCAATCACAACCACAACAGGAAAATACCATAATAAGGGGGGGGAAATATGCAGGTCTTATTTGCAACTTAAAATAACTTGCGGTTTTTACTTCAAGGTTAAATGGGAGAACACAATGAACAGAAACTAGAAAACATCTCTACTGCAAGTGTTTAAGTGCTGTACATTAGAAAGTCAGTCAGTGAATAATTGCACTCATTCTACAAGATGAAAATTTCTAAACATTCTAATTAGCATACAAATTAACATCAACAAACATATGGATGTTTTGCACTTGTGTCTTTTCATTGTATCGATAAACTTAATTATATAAATTAAATGAATAAATCACTGCTTATACTCAATGAAAACAAAGCAATGAAACGGTAAACTTGTTTACTAATACTCAAGTATCAAAGGTAAATGGGGTAATGGTGCATTAAACCCCCAAAGGTTCATTGTTCTTAAAAAAAAAAAATAAATAAATAAATAAAATTAAAAATGTCTACCAACAATGATTAATATTTTAACATATTTAAACAAAAACAAAATTTATAAGAGTTATTGAGTGCAATGGGAAACTGCCTCCTCATTTCACACTTGCATGAAATTTAAATTTTAATACAGTTTAAATTAAAATTTTGCAGGTTTTCTTTTTTAATCATTGTCTTTTTCGTTTATAGAGCTCCATTAATTCCAATACAATCTTTGCCAAACCATTTCAAAATATTAAAAAAATATCCCGATTGGTTATTTCCTTTTTTTTTTTTTTTTTTTTTTTTTTTATTTTTTGTTTAGGAATTTCTTCCTCAATACCAAATTGTTTATATCCTATATACATAAACATCTCGTTTTACAACAGCCAGATTGTTGGTTGTAATATCATAAACAACCTTTAATATGCTTTCTAAAAAAATATATATACATGTAAATAAAAAGCAATATAAACATTATTTTTGAAATAATTTTGTTTCTTCAAGACATCCATGCTATCCAGTATCAATGTGTATCGGGAACTAAGGAACAACCAGAGTGAAACTGTTGTATTAAACCTTAAGCATTTCTGTATTGCACTATCATTGGAATAAAAACAACAACAACAACAACAACAACAAAAAACGCCATGGAATGAACTAATTACACAGTGGAAACCTTTAATCCGCGAGGAAAATTCAGAAATACTGGATATGTATTTCGGTGACAATGTCGCCATTCTCAAGCTACCAAAAGCAAAAGTATACCTGCCAACTTATGGACAATGAAATTCGTACATTTAGTCCAAAATGTAGCAAAGTCAGTTTAAGGTTCAAACGGAAAGAGGGTCATGTGGACACTCGATCTGGGGTGCAATTTCCTCACTAATCTGATACTGAAATCTGTTTTCAGATATCTCTATCCATTTCTGAGCTTTGCTTAAATATTATCAACAGTTAGTTATTATTAACATACCTGTGGGATATTTCCGAAATCTGGTCTCGAAAACCAGTGCACTCTAAAATCTAATTTTTTACTGAATAGAATACTTAAGTGCATGACAATATAATGATACAAAACATTATCAGGTGTATATTACTAAACAACTGAAATGTGAATTCAAAAAAAAGATGTGGAAACTCTGATACAGTTATAATTGTGAAAACTGCACCATCATGAAGGAAGCATACACTGTCCAGCTTTTCTTAATGGCTAAAGGGCATGGGGTGCTAACTGTGTATGACCCTTATCTATGATATACTGTGGGTACTTTTTACAGCAACTGTTACATCAGGAAAGTTATAGATATAAAAGTCACACTATTTCTAACACTATATTCCAGCACTGTAGATACACCTTGTTGCCTACTGAACATGTATGGGATAATGAGACACTTGGCAACTAGCTCCTCAAGGTCCTCCTATTCCAATGAACTAAGGACTCGGTACAAGTACAGCTGCATAGGAAAACATTTGATTCCATGTATGACTCATGGTCGTGGAGGTTTTTTAACATTTTCCTCACTTTTTACATGGAATGTTGTTCTACTGGTCTGAAACTGTACTCATTTATGTTATTATTCTATTGACATTGTGTGGCAATTTTCAGAAACACTAGTCATAGACTTCTGTTGTCTATCCTGCATTGATGTTTCCAGTTTTTGTCAGCCATTTTCAAAATTTGTACTTTTATAAATCTGTCCATACAATCATACAATTACATCAAAATTTGTACGCTGTACGGAAAAACCGTACATGTTGACAGTTTTGCAAAATAAATAAAGATTTAAAGTTAAAAATGAGGAAACACTTCCCTAATATAAATTAAGGGGGAAAGGGCTACATATTCTAGCTTTAACTTTTTTTCTTTTGTCTTTGGCTGTTTGAGGATGGGGACATTCATTATCTGATATTTATAAATTCTCCTTGTAGATTAGAGGTTTTCACTTTATAGCCCCCATTGGAGGCAAAACAGCTGCACAGACGAAGCAAAACATGATGAAATGTATATAATAACAGGAGAAAAGGGTCTACTGGTTATTCCCAATTGACCTATTGGAGATCGGAGGCAGCATTATCTGGTTGGGATTTTTATGCCATTCTTGTTGAGAGAAATTTGAAAGAAATCTGGTTGTAAGAAATCTGATTCCATCTCATTTGAAAGAAATCTGGTTGTTCAATAACTTGGCATGGTCTATTCAGATATGTCTCCTCCCCTCCCTCCCTCCTCGTATAGCAGAATCTTGTTTTTTTACTTTTCTTTTCCATAACATGCTCATGCAGTCACTGATCTTGAGTACACAATTAGGACTTCCTGTAGGATTGGTGGAACCTTTGCTGCTGTTATTACATATATTCCCGTCATGTTTTTCTTCACTTCTGTAGCCATTCTGCCTCCAATGATGGTGTAATATCGAAATGCGTATATCTTAATAAAATAGTTTGCTCTATCACTCTGCTTGTTCTTTATTATTTTATATTTTGTTTCTGTCTACAAGTTCAATGAGGTAGGAATAAATACCATAAAAACGAAGATGCAACAATGTTTTACTCTTTTTGCAATGAAAAAATAATTATAACATTTATCGCTTTGCAGAATTTGAAGCCCACAAAAACAGCTTCCTTAACCCTTAGACAGCAGGTGATAGGTCAAATTTGTGTACTTCCAGGATAGAATATTTCATGAAAATAAAAATTAAGAAAACGATGTTGGGGAATTTTCTAGACGTCTATGCCGTTAATGTTAGCTTTTATATTTTTGCCTATTTTATTTGCCAACCATTTTTATGGGCTCATTTTTGTTTATTTTACTTACAAAAAATTACAATTTCATTTCCATCAGCTACTGTTTAAACTACAATTTCATGATTCAAATGCATTACATAAAAAAAAAAAAAATAATGCCATAGCTCCTGGATAGGTGTGTATAAATTATGCATATATAAAAATGATGCAGCATTTAATTTAAGTAAAAGGCATTTACTTAATACAACTTTCATAACAGATTACATGGAGTATCATAAGAACCAGAAGATATTTTCTTAGGATAGTTTCATCTTGTAAACATTTTCATGATTTTCCATTTTAACTGATAGCAATTAGGATTATCCTACAACAACCAATTTCTCTCATTTTTCTTCAACAAACTGACATTTCCACATGAAAGCATTCCCTTTTTATTCCTTAATGGCTAACTGATATTTTCACCACCACTGTCTATTTTCACAATGCACTATATTGTTTCCTTATTATTCAATGCACATTTCCTGCATGTGTTGTTTAACAGTCTTTGACGATTTAAAAATAAAATGCCATCAAAACTGCAGGAAATTAATATAATGAAAATAAAAGTTAAGTCTGACACTGAAAATATTTTTTATAAAATGCAGAATGGCTCAAAAGCAGGTACAATTAGTACAATTTATTTGCATTTATTACATTAATACATAAACATAAAAATAAATTTAAAAATAAACAACAGCATATCTACTTTTAGGCCATATTGTGTGTAAATTCAGCAAGATGGGGCAAAAGATCATATTTTTTTGAGAACCATTTTTATGACCATTTGAAATGTGTCAGTCTGAACAAGAATGACAGGAAACCACTATTCCACATCAAAGGTTTATTGCAACGTATGCGCATTTCCGCAGCCAAGCTGCCTTCCTCAGCGTATATTCTGATCAAGCGTATAGAGCTTGAACTTCTCTGGTCTGATAAGTTCTTGTATACGCTGAGGAAGGCAGCTTGGCTGCCGAAATGCGCATACGTTGCAATAAACCTTTGATGTGGAATAGTGGTTTCCTGTTGTTCTTGTTAATCTGTGTCCACAGTTTCTGGCTCCATCTCCTTCTATATGTGTCAGTCTGTTTGGTGCCACCCTGTATAAGACAAGCCCTATCTTTACATTATGCATAGTAGGATTACATTTAAGGAAACTTAATGCAGCTGTCCAGACTTTAACCTTAAAATCAATACAAGACATGTTAAAAAGAACTCCCCCACATAATAAAAGTTAAAAATCGATTTAAAAAAGCTACTTATAAGAAGAATACACTCTTGGTCTGTACATTTATCCAGCCCTCCGTCATTTGTCCGATAACTTGAAAATGGATTAACCTTTTCAAATTCCATTTTCAGAAATATGACCATCAAGGTCTTAGCTTGGCTGTATCAACTTTTCAGGATTTTTTTGTGGACCCCTTCAAGTCGAATTCACATGCTAAAACAGTGACCGTAGAGAATACCAAGATAATGGCATATCATAACGATTGATTCATCAAGAATGAATACATTGTTACTTTCTGTTTATCTTTTAAGCATTGTTGATGTGAGGATGCATACGCGATTTTGTCAACGCACGATTGCTCAATTGCTCATAACACATTATTAATTGTATTTCTGCTTCACAGCTCAAACTCCTTCTTGCAATAAGATCTTATTGCTGTATAATATTGTAAAAAATGCTATCCTTTTTGTTATATACCATAATCATGTATTCTAAAGATCTACGACTGCTAAAGAGTTTCTGAAATTGAACAGTAAAAAGAACTGTGCCCTTGTTGAATAAGAGTAGCATAACTGGTACTTTTATAAAACCCAAAGGTGTTTATGAAAGATTCGTAACTTTAAAAAAATTTTCAAGGACAAATGACACCATAAATATCGCTAGTGAGATAATAAGTAATCAGAAAGAATGTAGCACAAAAAAAAAATAAAATCAAAGTTTTTATGGGGAAAAAGTTACAAATTTTTTAAAAAAGAGGCAACAAATAAGCCTCCTCCATTCAAAAACGTTAGCTGCACGTGATTTAATCTTAGCCAAACCGAGGCCGATGAGATTTACAGGGCCTGTAAATCTAGTCAGGCCTGTGAATCGTGCCACGGTGTGTAAATCTTGTCGGCATCAGTTTGGCTAAGCTGACGTCATAAGCAATGCTCTTGCGGGAGTTTTTGACAAAATTCAAAATGAATTTATATTACTGGAAGTGGCCTTTAAATTATGATTTCTTTATTAAAAAATGAAAGTAAAGAAAATAATAAAATTGATATTTCTTATCAGTAAAGTTTTCAAAACTATATCAAATATTTGATGTCATTTGTCCTTTAAGAATGATTTATTGCTTAAACTTAATGAATAATTTTTAACACAGCTGCACTTTCAGGCAGGATTATTATAATAATCATAATAATGAATAAACTTGCAATTCCATTTTATTAATTTTGACTTCGAATTGAAAATTTTAATACAAAAGTGATTATTGAGATCTTCATCTTTCCTTTTAAACAAAATTGTATCGACCATAGAATTTACCTTTAAATATAATGTCATAGGATAAGACCATTATTGGCTTCATTATTTCTTAAAAGAATTTCCATTATCTAAAAAGTCTAATTTCACCAAAAGCCAATAAAGATACACTTAACATCCCATTTCATCTAAAACCTCTCCTGTAAAATGATTCAATTAACAATATCTATAAGAACTCTTTGAAGCTCAAGTGAAGCATAAACAAGATTTGTGTCCTAAAATGATATTGCTCATTATTTCTGCTCATATTAATACCATGTTAGGAGTTAAAAACAAATCCTGAACAGGTAAACCAAACCCTTTTAAATGAATTTTTTCAAAAATAATTTAAAAGACTGATCTGTATTTTTATTAAATGGTTAGAATAAAAAGTTATCTTCACTTACCCCTTTTGTTCTGCTGCGTTGTAAGCCCAAAGTTTCCCAAGAAGCTTAATTTCTAGTAAAAAAAAAAAAAAATAAAATAAATAAAGAAATAAATAAATATAATTTTAAAAAGCATGCAAATATTAAAAATTTAAAATGCTTATATAATAGAAACCGTTTAATATCAAATTTACACAGACAGACATTCCCCAAGAGAAACAAACATGTTGCTGAACAAGGCATGTAACTTCATTTAAGGCAGTTTTCAATTTAGTGACTTTTAGGCGTCTCATAATATGCATCGACTTTTGTGCCTTTCGCAATCGTCGCCTGCAAGACAGGTAGTGATTAACATGCTAGTGCGGTCGTTTTGCACTTAGTGACTTTCAGGCATTGTCCAAACTCTGGTCCAATCTGATTGGTTGAGTCACTGCAAACAATTGTCGCTCTCTCATGGTGATGGAAAAGAGGATATCGACCACTCCAGTTATGTTCACACTTTGAATTTTTACTACAGTAGAACCTCGATAAATCGAAAACCTTTATAATTCGAAATTTTTGTCTACTTCCTTCCGCTCAGAGACCAAAACCTCGATAATTCGAAGTAAAAACAATGGATATGGAGGATACCAAATGGAAACTTAGCCTCTGTAATTCGAATTCTGGCAAACAGAGCCTCTATAAATCGAAGTTAAAGATCAACGAACCTCCATAAATCGAATTTTCTCAATCCGGACTTCTATAAATCGAATCGTCAACAGTTCACAGATATGTGCGACATATATCTAAACGTGATAATGACGCATGACTAAACTTGAAATCTTCCTTTCTTCCCTCCCTTTGTTTCAGTGAAGTGCTTACATCTGGTAAAGTGTGATTAATTACAATGTTTGCTGTGGTGTACAAGTTCATGTGATATGGATTCCAACAGTACAAAAGCTAGTACGTAATCATGAAACACTTTTTTTCAATGATTTAATTAAAAACACTAATGTTTTCAATGAAATCTTCTAAAATGTTTTAAAACAAAAGTTTTTAAAATTAAACCACCCAAAGCTAATTTTATGAACAAATAAAGCATTTTTTAAGTACTGTACTGTTTATGGAATCTGTGTCTGCTTCCTGAAAAATATCAGTGTTCTATGCAGTTACTGAAATCTCACACAAAACCTCAATAATTTTAATTTTATTTTATTTAACCTCGTTAACTAGAAACGTTGATAATTCGAAACCTCTATAAATCAAAGCATTTTCCTCTTCCCTTGAAATTCAATTTATCGAGGTTTTACTGTATATCATTTTTACTTACAAGGGAACCCCACAAACATGTATCTTACAGATTTCCACCAAATTGAGATATATTACTCAACTGAAGCTACTTACAAAGTAAGAAAATTCAAAATTTTGTTTCTTTCAAAATAAACCATAAAAACAAAAAAATTTGAGCACACAGAGCCATACAAAGACTCCATTGTTAAAGCAGTCTGTGTGTATTAATGCACTTAATGGAACGTTTTTTCTTCCACTACTCAGCAATAAGCACGAATCCACTTTGCAAGAAATCAATGGAAGTAGGCAGCAGACGACAAGTGAATGGATTCTCAAGTTTCTAAACAAACTTAATTTTTAAAAACAGGCTATTAAAATTAGTAATTTCCATCCCCCTAAAAATGTATATAGTAATTAATAACCACTTTCTTAATTTATTATTTCATTTTATAAATTAATTCGGTAATCTTCGTAAATTTTCCGTCACGAAGCTTCATGTGAAACATGTTGGTGAGGGGTATGTATCGCGGAGTTTTATAATTCTAAATAAAAGTAGTATTCATGGATGCTTACCTCATCTTATAAATTATTTCGAAATGAATAATTGTACAGCAAAATAGGGGGGAGGGGGTTAACTTATATGGTGTGAAGTCTTAAAAGGGGAGGGGTATGGAAAATGTGACACAATGTGACATGGGGGGATGCAGGGGGGGGGGGGGGTTGAAAATGCCAAAAACAGTGTGACGTATTTCTTGAACAATCCCTAATCACAAGGCCACCAAGATCCCCAGACCTTACGCCATGTCGAATTTTGACTTCATGTGCCAGCAAATTGTAAAGCATTTATATACAGTAGAAAGAAGGGGTATGAAATTTAAATTTTTTCATTGAGAAATTTTCATATGAAAACAAAGAAATTTGACGATTCTCGTAACGCACAAATCTTTAAAATTTATGGTTATTAAAGGTACTGTGAGAATGCAGAGAAAATAGGAGATAAAACAGCACGTGTATAAATTTTGCACAGAATTTCATCAAAGATGAATCGAAACACTGTTACAATATGTTAACTCAAAACTAAACCTTAAAACAAAAGTAAAGTTAGGTAAGGAAAATTAAAAAAAAACAATATGGCCAAAAAACCATAGAAGAGCGAGCAAAGTAGAATTAATTACCTAGTACGTAAAAACAATTTCTGTAATTTAAGTATGCTGTTAGAATTATATACCGAGGTAAATCCGCACAATATAATTCAATAACAGTGTTGAGTGGATCCATGAAAAATACAAGAGCAAAAGAATGTTATCCGGGAGATGTTGCAAATTAAAGTGCTTACTAACAGTGCACTAACTGCAATTCTTTTGCGAGCAGTGCTAACAATTTTGCTTCCCCTCTTAGCACCATGTTTGTTGAACTTTTCACTTCCAGAGCGCTTCACCGATGTGTTTGCATGCAAAAAAAAAGTGAACTGAACAGCTCAGATTGGTGGACCTCTCCCATATATACCAGATGATGAGTAACCATTGTAACTCTGTAGTCATTCATAGTTCCTGATGATGAGTTAATACTCGAAACACGTTGAACAGTCAATAAAGACGCTACCAATATTGCTATTCCTGGACCTTCTCTTTTTATTTAATCAAGTCAGCAATATAGAACAGAATGCAACCTTTGGACTTAAAAGTCACTAAATAAAAAACTGCCTTTATACAACAACACCTACATTCAGTCAAATAAATGTAGGAATTTTTCATTTAAAAAGCACATGTAAAAGATGGCTAATAGTCACATAGTCCTGGCACTATCTACTAACCAGTTTATTTACAGCTGTTGGTTTTGTTAATTTACCTCAAGTATGATCTGTAATTTTTGAAGTACATAAAAGTATTGAGCAAGGAGTTAATCAGCCTCAAATTTTGTGTTGCCAATGAAATTTCTTATGCTGAGACGGTAGAAAAGGCAGATTTGTGAAAAATCAATTCTTAGATTTTGCACCACAAAAATGTTCCGTGTCTCACATCAAATTTTGTACGCAAAATGAATGTCATCGACCAAGCACCATATTTATTAAATATGGCACATGGATTATTTTCCTTGTCTCCAAACTCAAATTACTAACTTGTGGAAGACATTTTGAGCCCATAAAACAAAACTCACAGAACATGCTGAAGTCCATACAGGAAAGTGCCTATAAGAAGGGTTTCGACAACTAGATTATTCACTGGCATCTGTGTATTGCATTCAAATGGGGCCTAATTTGAAGGCAACAAAATAAATTTGGATGATTAAATCATAGGTGTTTCATGTGATTAAACTTGGTATTTATTTCATCAAAGAATCTACATAAGCATGGAATCTTGTATTAAGCCAGTTTTCCATTTAACGACTTGGAATGTGCAGCGACTTTTGGATATGCTGTAAAGTCACTAGAAAAGTGCGACATGTTTCTCAAGTGCACCAGGGAGTTTTCAATTTAGCAATTTTCAAGTATTTTCAGACTATCTCTGATCTGATTGGTCGAGCAGTTTTAGAAAACCTGATGTGAAAAAGTTGATTTTCAAATAACTGCTACTCTCCTAAGGCAATGGAAAAGATGGGGTGATATCTTTAATAATGTTGGCCTCAGAGTTTGTATAAATTTTTCAGAACCCAACATGCTTGGTGAGAGATTTCTGGCAGAATAGGAACAATGGTAGTGAAGCAATTACACATCACTAAATTAGGAGTTTTCAAACCTAACAAACACTAGAACATTGAAACAGTTTATGAGTGGATGAGATGAAGGCCCTTGACGGTTGCCTTTTATCAAAAAATAAAAAATAAAACAAATAAGTAAATCTTTGAAATATGAAAAAAATGAGTTTTAATTTCTGTAATTAGACATCCAGCCCAAAATATATTTCGTTTAAGACCTGTCCGAATATTAATGGTAGTGAATATTACACAGTGGCAAATGCTTTTGTTCCATATCTATTCACGGTAGCATTCACTATTTTTCCCACATATGTTCACGCTTTGAATTTCTTAATGTATCATTTGTGCTCTATTGAGTACAAAATGATTTATCATAGTTTTAAAACATATTTATTAAGAAAATCAGAGAAAAAAAAATCACAAAAACCAGTGTTTGCAAATACCAGCTAAAGCAGCCATGAGTCTCCATATGAACCGACAAAGACCATTATCTTGAATACATAGCAAACTACAGAGGGTTGAGTATGTTACAACTAAACAATTTGCAAGCATCGTAAGTCTATGAGAAACTCTGCCGCCATGTTCGGTGATGTTCTATCTGGTGCCCACGGTGTCGAACTATGATTCTGCATCGCAGTTTCCATTCAATAAGACTTCGCCGCACAGAATTTGGGCCCATCTCTCTTCACAGGCTTTCCATAGACTGTCCAATGACAGGGTCGTCTACTTCCAAGGGCATATTTCAGCAGTCCAAAGCCGCAATAATCCATGGGGGATGCATCTGGAGATTTCACGGGTACATCTTCAAATGGAATTGAATGTATGCCCGTCTCCTGCTCCAGCGTTTGCAAATGGGCAATCATTGACTTGGACGTATGACTCGTAGCTTTATCCTGATGCACCCATACAAGGTTTCGTGCACTTAACTAGTTGGAGATTTTTATAGATTATGTTGCGTACCATTTACTGTGATATCCTTAACTTATTTGCGACAGCCCTTTGAGTTTTGGGATTTTCTGCAGAGATGAGATGCTTGACTTTGACTACAACCTCCTGGAGTGTTCTGCTTGGAGTGGGTCGTTGTCTTGAGGGTCCAGGTTCGTCCAACATTTCTGGTACTGCAGTTTTTCTGTTTTTATTTAGTATGTTACAGATTCCTGCCTTCGAAATGGTGAGACCCCTGGATTTGCATTGTTTTATAATCATGGAATAGGACCAGTTTGCATAGGAAAGTGTATTTATATATCCTTCCCAATATCTATCAATTTTTGGCAGCATTCTCGCAGCTAGCATATGTACAACGATTAAGAATGATGAAGCAATGCCCCCTTTATAACTCCTCACGACCACGTAGCCCTGTCAACCATGTGGCTGGAGAATTTGCATATGTAAATCGTTTAGTTGTAATATACTCAACCAACACCTCCTAGAGAGAAGGCCTGCGGACAAAAGGTGTATACATTGTACATCATCATTAAGTGGCCAAATTTAGGGCTTATTATTGGTATAAATACAATTAACAATAGCCGCTTGTTGATGATGTAACAATGCATGCACCTTTTGTCCGCAAGCCTTCTCTTTAGGTGGTGTTGACTCAACCCTCTGTAGATTGCACCCCATTGAGCATATCTGAAAGGGTCTACGATAATTCGGTGGATGACAATTCAGTCGAGATTTTAAATCACTGAAAATTTTTTAGATATTTAACTCGTTGTTTGTTTATAATTGATACTTCTTTATTGCAATTACAAAGCACAATTTACTTCATTCATTTTATGTTGAAATCACTTTAGATGTGGGAATCTTTTATTTATTAATATTTATTAATTTACAAATAAATGAGCTTATTTCTTTATTAAATAATTTATTAAATCATTTTGTAAAAAGTGTAACATTTTCCATTTTGTTTTTTTGCTAAGAGTTCCATTATTCAATTAAAAATACTATAATCCTTAAATTACTACTTAAGCTCGTTAAAATAGGCATAATAGGAATTGGGTAGATAAATCTGTAATTAATATAGTACGGTGACATACCCCCCCCCCCCCTACAGTCTAGTTTCATATAAAAAGGCGGTTGGAGGGGAGGACAGAGGGTAGAGTTCATTTCATTTTTAGGTTGAGAGGGTTGATTATAAATACAGTTGACTCGCGATAATCCGACAGTTACGAGACTGAGGGAGTGTCGGATTATCAAAAATGTCGGATTACCAAAGGTTGATTTTAGAACTTGAGTGTGTGCGTGTCTGTGTCTGTAGCAGTGACTTCATCCGACGCGGCGTCGGACTACTGAGCGTGGTATCGGACTGTCAAATATCGGATTATCGCGAGTCAACTGTACTTTCCCTTCCAGCTTTTTAAGGGAATTAGGTTTCCTTCTCATATTAGAGAATTAAAATGACTGTCTTGAAATTTTGAATTTATAATACAAAAACATTACAAGTAAAATATATACAAAAAAATATAAATAAATTACAGGAAAAAAAATATATACAAAAACAAAATAATTACAGATAAAATATACATATAATACAAATGAAATTGTAACAACAAAAATATATAAAATATAATAAAAATCAAATAAGTTTTCAATTTATTCTTCATCACTTTTTTAAATAAATAATAACAAAGAAAAAAATATTGCATCAAGAAAATTTGTTCAGTTATATGTTCCTCACGGGTTTTGAAACGATTTACAAAATTCTGTTCAAATTTCATGTGTTGAGTTTTTAATCCTGTTACCTTTTGGGGGATGATGGGGAAGAAGCTAAAATTTAACGGGGGTCAAATGGTTACCGTATATCAATCGTTTCAACCCAAGAACGAAATGAACTCTACCTCCTGTCCTCCCTTCCAATCATCTTTCTATATTACATGCAGGACAGATTATACACTTTCCCAAAGCTGTACATGTATTTTGTTTTTGTATATTTTTTTTTCTGTAATTTATATTTTTTGTATATATTTTACTTGTACTATTTTTGGATTATAACTTCAACTTGACTGTACACTTAAGACAGTCATTTTAATTCTCTTATATGAGAAGGGAAACCTAATTCTCTTAAAAAGCTGGAGAGGGGAGGTATTTATATCAACCCTTTCAACCTAAAAATGAAATGAAAGTATTTATATCAACCCCTCTGTCCTCTCCTCCAACCACCCTTTTATATTAAACCAAACTGTAGGGGGGGGGGGTCACCGTACTATATTAATGTCAAATTACAGATTTATCTCCCCAATTCATATTGTGCCTATTTTAACGAGCTTAAGTAGTAATTTAAGAATTACAGTACTGTTAATTGAATAATGGAACTCTTAGCAATAAAACAAAATAGAAAATGTTACACTTTTTACAAAACGATTTAATGAATTATTTAATAAAGAAATAAGCTCATTTATTTATGGACTAATAAATGAAAGATTCCCTTATAAAAAGTGAATTCGACATAAAATGAATAAAGCAAATTGCTCTGTAACTGCAATAAAGATGTATTTATAGTAGACCTAGAGAAGATTAGGATCGTCAACACTGTTTATTATTATTGCTAAAACTGCCTTTAAAAACTATTAAAATTGCTAAATTTCAAGTTGAATAACAGTTATAAGCTCTGCACACACAGTTTATCAATTACAATTCAATTGCACTACAGATAATCCTGCTTATAATGAAACCCAGTCCTGGGAATTTTTGGTCCTGTCCAATTACCTATAAATATAATGCTATTTTAATACGGCTATAGCAAACCACCAAACATATAACAATCGGAAAAAAACTTTATTGACATCTTCAACTGAATTATTTTTGTATTTTTTTTCAAACAATCTTAGAAAAAATTAGTGTATCTTTACTTTATAATCTCTGATCTTTTACTCCATCCACACCCTATTTTTTTTGTATTTACTCACAACGCCCAATTCTTGGAATGCGTTATCATTGGTCATTGGGGAGGACAGGTCGCCGACGAAATGAATTTATCAAGTTTCCCAGATGGGGAATCTAACTCACTTCAATAAAGATTGATGAACATTTAATGTGTCAAAGCTTATCCACTGAACATTTAATGTGTCAAAATTTAAAATGTTCCGTATTGAAGATAAACTGTGCATTATTTAAAAAATACGCTGGTCAAAATTCAAACATTGGTGGGAGTGCAATCCAATATATGGTGGGATTTACAAGTCTAGCATTGGTACGTTATGAGTGGTACTCTAAAAGTTTTTAGCAAGGAATGCTGCACACATCTTATAAAGACCATTCTTTTACCACTTTTCAAAATACTGTCCCTTGGCTTCTATATAAAGTTTCATCCTCCTGAACCAGTCGGATATGCATTTTTACCAGTCTTCACCAATGAACTCCAAAATGTAGTTGCTGTACGCTGCTAGGACGTCAGTGTCACTGTCGAAATGGAACCCCCTGAGATTCCTCTTACTTGGGGGGTGCAAAAAGAAGTTGCAAGATGCCAAGTCTGGAGACTAGGGGGGAGGCATCAACATACTGACCTGATTTTCACAGAAAAACTCAGTTGTCATAATGGCTGCATGTACTAGAGCATTATCATGATGGAAATGCTTCTCCTTCCATTTTTCTAGGCTTTTGGCATGCAGGATGTCACATACCACCCTACTGTAACAGTCTTTTTGTTTTCAAGAAGAGTGCACACATGCCAGTGGAACAGAAGAAAATTGCCATCATGGCCTTCCCAGCAGTCCAAGAATGTTTGCATTTCTGTGGTGGTCCTTGCCTTTGAGGAGCCACTGTTTGGATTGTTCTTTAGTTTCAGATTCATAATGATAGATCCATGTTTCGTCATCTGTGCAGATGCCGTTGACTCCTTTTGATGCTCTCATTGTTGGACCTTTTGATTATTTCTTGGCACCACTGCACTCTGGCTGCTTTCTGCTTTTTTATTTCGTGATGAAACCTTTCTGGGTAGCAGACGTTCATGCAAGATTGTTTTAACCACTGATGATCTGATGCCCAGGATTGCCTCAATCCAGGAATATGTTATCCCATTGTCATTTGAGATCATATCTAACACAGCGCGGATATTTTCCAGCAAAACTACATCGATAGGCCGTCCACTGCGAGATCATCTGCAAGTGACCATCTTCCCCTCTTAAACTCACGAAACCAGGACGATACTGTGGCTATACTCAGGAAATGCCTATTGCAAACTTTCAAAACAATCTGACATTTCTGAGCCTTTGAAATAATCCTAACACGCCATGCCTGCTAATTCAGTTCCATTGTGTTTTACGTCTGTCTGTCAGTGCACGAGCTTTAGCGACCATATGATAGAGTGAAGTATAATAAATTTGGTGGGATGCATAACAGCATTCTGGGCTAAAAACTTTGAAGTGCGCCTCATATAGACTATTATTTCTGTTGATGACAAAAATTTGGATAAGAAAAGAAAGTTGAGGAAGGTCAAGTATAAGTTATCAAAGAAATGGTTCACCATTCAAAGAAGCCACAATCTGCCAGTATCTGGACGAATGCTTCAGACACAGTCCAATGTATCTGCCAAAAAATTGGAGTGACTGATTTTATGTGCTCAAATGGCTAGTCATTTTTAGACTATTTATGCATAAAATGAACATTTATAATTATAAATCTATATTTTAGAGAGATTGTTTCAAGGGAAGGGTCTGAACCATGACAGTAATCCATTATTCCATTTATCCACGATTGTTATCGGACTGGATATAACAAACCACTGGATATAGCGAATTAAAACTTCAGCCCCTTGAAGTTCGTTATAGCAAGGTTTGACTGTAGAAGGTAAAATACTGAAGTTGTACGAATTATGAACTATTGTGTGCTTCACCCAACAGCAATGTAGAAATGAGAAGGAAGAATTCCAGACTTGGTCTCAGACCAGGAACCACAACTTCGGCTGTCGCTGATCTAACCAGTTGAATTATCAGTTATTCAACAGCAAAGTAAACTGATGAATATTCATACATATGGTTGATGGTTTAAGGGAAGGAGAATTCCCACTTGGGCTGTCTGTTATTTTACGGAAATCCATAGGACATATTGTAATGGCACTGCTGTTCACTGTCCACGAAAGCTCACTTGGTTAGACTAGCAGAAGTTATGGTCCCTGGTTTGAGTCCAGGTCGCGGAATTTTTTTTTTTTTTCACTTTTAACATTTTATATTATGAAACCCATTTGAAGAACTTCTTCAGTTTATCTTCTCTTTGAGGAAATACAAGTTAAGGTTTCTGCAGTCTATGAATAAAATCTTATTTTCCAGATTAATTTCATGACCCATAGACCCACTGAACTCAGGAAACATAAGTGTTAGTTATTTCAAAAAATTCTCTGACATGAGGGATAAGATAGAGAGATATCTTTATCAAATATCTCTACAGATATCTCTTAATATTATAGGATGTTACAACTTAGCATGACTATAAATTTTTCCATTTTCTATAAAAATTACCTTTGGAGATTTATCCAATTTGAGAGGAGGGCCACTGGTTATGGTGACCATTTTCTCCAGCTGTTCTTCCTCCTCTTCCGATTCGCTGCTATCCATAAGATGAGTTCCATTGATGCGAGATTTGCGCAAGCGTTTCTCCTCCAGGTCCAGTTTACTGACAACAGGCTCATGGACAGTTTCATTCACAATGACGTTACTCTTATGACTGATTGGAGTAGGTAACTCTGAAGGGAGTGAAACGCCGTTATCGTCTTTGTGCAGATGATTAAGCACAAGAGGCGGGGCATATTCAAAACCATGGTGCTTCCTATCGTAGTTTGTCGGCGGCAAATGAAGCATCACAGGATGAACAGGATTCACGTGGGATTTTTCAGTCACTGAGGGTGAAGGTTCGTGAGATTTATCTTCGCAACTGCTAGGAAACTCTGGCTGCTGCTCTGAAGAAGCACACACACCATATGGCTTGGACGCCACCACAGAAGTTCTTTCCTGCACGTTTTTCACTTCTTGTACACTTTCTTGTGGCAAATAATCCCGACAATGATTAGTCTGAATGTTTGTGGATGAGGGATGAAAATGGGTCACACTTTCATGATGACTAATGGAAGGAGAACTGTCCAGCATCTGTTTGAGAGTTCCTTCACTAGATTCATACACTGTTTTCTGTTGAACAGGAATTATGGGAGGACGATCTATAGGTTTTTCACGATGCTGATATTCGTGGTTCCATGAGCGCTCAATGCATTTGGATTCTATTTCATTTTTCTCTTGATGAAGAAATTCCTAGAAAAGCAAAAAGAACTTTTTTTATATCAAATTCAATATATCTATACAGTCAGTGAACTACTTAACAAGCAAAGTTATTGTATTACTATGCTTAAAAAATACAAAGTTTTTTATTGACATGCTGTTAATCAATCACTGTACAGTTATGTTAATTTTATTCAAATTATAAAGATAACAAAACAGAAAAAAGAAAATGAATTTTACTAAAGTAAACTCTACATTTTTCTAAATAGTTCTAATTAAATTAACAAGAGTACATACAGCTTTGTTCATATTTCTCAAACTTAGTTCTAATTTCTCGGTCAGGGGTGTAAATACTCCAAACGTCAGGAAATAAATCTCAAACTTTAAAGTACATAAATATTTTCAGCGTTAACTAAGTAAAGCCTCGATTATCTTGATCTTGTTTATCCAAAATTCTCTATTAACTGAAGTCCAATTGCTAATTGGCTTCATTTTTCTGCCCATTTGAAACAAACAAATGTATGTTGCAACAACCAATCAAAAGCTACTCCATCAATTTCTATGTTCCAATAGGAACCAAAAGCAACACTGTTACACTTCCAATCAGAAAAGTCTTGCATACACGTATGTACATTCAGTCAAGTAAATACCAGGAATTTTTCACTTATAAAAAAAAATATGAAAAATTTTTAAGACTGCACCAATGTACTCATTTATCACAGTTTTGGCATCATCCCTTAACCAGTCTTAACCAGTTTGTTTTCAAGTGTTGGTTTTGTTAGTCAACCAAAATTATGCTCTTAACTAGTGTTTCATAGGGGAATCAGCAGAAACTCAAAGCTTAAAGGATTTACCATGAGTAAAGCATCTGTCCTCAATGTTGTAAAAAAAAAAAGTTGGAATCTGGAGGCAACTACAGGTTAGGCCTAAATTTAAATTTTGTATTCCAATGAAATTTCTAGTGCCGAAGTGTTGGACAACGCCAAACTTGTGGAAGAACAATTCTTAGATTTTGCACCACAATAATGCACTTTCCCACATATCAACACTTTGTACAAATTTTGGACCAAAACCTCAACGAATGTAATCTACCAAGCACAGTATTCGCTAGATATGACCCCGTGAGCCTTTTTCCTGTTCCCCAAACTCAAATTACCACTTCATTTGGAGTCCATTGAGGCCATAAAACAAAATTCACAGACGGTGCTGAAGGCTATGCCAGAAAGTGCTTCGACAAGTAAATTATTTGTTGCAGTCAAGTATTCAATCAAATGGGTCCCATTTTGAAGGTGGCAAAACAAATTTGGATGATTAAACCAATAGCTTGTATTTTGTTGAACAAGTTCTGGTATTTATTTGAATGAATGCAAGTAGAGGATTAGAAGAATGGATAATAAGTAATTCAGCATTTTATTTCTTTGCGACAACGCTGCTAAACTACGTCATTAAACTTTGCAGAAAAATTAAACTGTTGTTCAATCCAACGCCTGAATAATAAAGTGCATGGATAGAGTGTATTTTGGGATTTATGTGGAAAGTACAGATTTCTCATCTTGGCGACTATTTTCAGTGTTGATAATTATCCAAAATTTTGATTATTGCAAGACTGTCTGCTCCATTCAATTCGGATAATCAAAACTTTACAATAGACTGAAATGTGATTCTAAAATTAATTACCTGATGATGAGGATGAGGATGAGGATGAGGGTGAGAATGATGGGGATGATGATTAAAATAATGATGCCTATAATCGACAAGGCCATCCTGAGTTGAATGTTCCTGATGATTGACTATCCACGTGTCATTTTCAGAGCAGTGTGTCATCGATGATGTCTGCCCAATCAGTGCAGCAGCACTAAACGGTCCCAAATTGGGGCCAGCATTAGAAGCACTCGTGGAATTTGGTCTGGAAGTTGACTGAGTACCAGATTTCAGCAAATCTCGTGTAATCAATGGATTGCTATTAATGAGTCTTGCTGAATAATAAAAAATAAATAAATTTACATTAAAACAAAGCAAAAGCCAATTATGAAAAGATAATTCCAGGAATCACAATTAAATGATAAATGCTCTTTAGTACATCAGCAGTGTTAAGAGGGCACTCTTGGCAGACAGACCAAAACATCTTTAAAAAAATTCCATTTTAAATTCCGAAGTAGAATTTATTTTTTTTAGCCGAAGTTTAACAGAGTTTCAGACATTTCTTGTTACCTTGGATCCAGTCCCATATGCCATATATAATTATAATCCTGATATAGATTGTCCAAAGCAATGTTCTGAAGAAGCATTTACCATGATTTTGTTCCATCCACCCTAGCATTCCTTAATTTTCATGGAAAACTACCTGGAGATTCTGCATTGATGTTTTGTGGACTGACAAGCCTCCTGTCATGGTTTCTCATCATCAGGGCTTCATTCTCTCTCTGCTCTCGTTCACGCTCCTTTTCTCGTTCTCTTTCTCTTTCCCTTTCTTTCTCCAACTCCCTTTGTCGTTCCATCAACTCCCTCTCTCTTTCTCTTTCTCTTGCCCGTTCTCGCTCTCTTTCTCGCTCACGTTCTCTTTCTCTTTCCCTTGCTCTTTCTCTTTCTCTCTCCCGTTCCAACTCTCTTTCACGCTCCCTTTCACGTTCTCGCTCACGCTGCCTTTGCTCTTCTTCATATTTTAACCTTAAAAAAAATAAAAAACAAGTTATAAAAATTTTTAATCTTTCTTACAACTAATACAAAGCAATAATTAATGGATTTTTAAGGCCTTTTCACATTCAGCATTTTTAAGGCATGAAGTAAATGCCCTAATTCCAGATGAATTCTAAAGTGTCATAAAAGCGTGCGTGTTGAAATTTTGAGCAGTTTTACATTCAGCAGAAATGAAGCGGGCTCTAGGTAAATTCTGCTTGGTTTTAATGTTGGATGAGTCATTTTTTTCATCCAGTCATCGTTCCTTTCTTGATATTGTGTACATGTATATATTATATCATTTTTATAGAAAAAATGATAGAAAAGGAGGCACATCTGCACAGAGAAAGATATTGGAGAAATTCAATATGGCCAACTAGACTAGAAACAGTCACTAAGGATTGGCTGTGCATCCAGGCAACTTCTGAAAATTCCAACTTGGTTGGAACTCCAAAAGTCAAGCAGTTGTCACTTCTAAGCCACTTGCTGTATTGAATGTGATGAATGTGAAATGGCTCCAACAACCAAAAATAGTGTTTAATGCGCTAGATGCGCCGAGTTAGCTAAATGTGAAACGGCCTTTAGAAGCCACCAATCAAGTTTCAATAAAGTTTAACATTTTATTATGCATGCAACTTAATTTTGTTGGTTTTCTATGAGAATTCACGATTCATAAATCAACCATTGAATTAACCATTTTTACATATGTTGAGCACATGAACTTTATTCGTGCAATATTTCAAAAATTTTTCTTCACAAGTTATATTGCTCATAAACGACATTTAACACTGCAGACTCCATTACTTTCACCGAAGATTTTCATTGCTGAATCGACTAGGATCCTCTGGGAAACAAAGACAGACTACTCAAAGTGAAAGAACATGTCAACAACGGTTCAAACAGTTCAGAAGCGACAATTTTCAACTGGAATGATGAGGAGCGCCTGGGGCAGCCAATAAGCTTTCAGAAGCGGTCCTCTCTGAAGACAACACAGACTCAGGGAACTCACCAAGCCATTGGATTTTAGTTATAAAAGCTTGGAAAAAGACAGAAAAATGGAAAATGGTTGCTTTGTGATGTTTTCACGTGTTGAATTAATGAAATCAGTTTAGGAAAAGATATGGTCTTTTAAACAGCAGTAATGATTATGGGAATTGTTATTAAGGATACAATTATGTAAAGAATTTTGTAGTTGGAGTGAGCAACTTTTTATAACATAGAAATTATAAATGTGGATAAATGATTTCGGGATAAGTCATGTGCTATTGAGAGGGGAGGTGTTCTAATAGGATAAAACTACTTCTTGAAATTTTTTTTGAATTCCTCACAATTTCTTCTTTGAATTGTTCGATATATTGTAGTATTGGGTTAAAATAAAGGTAATTTCTGAGATGAGTTCAGTTTATACATTAGAATAATGGACATACTGTAATATGATAAAAAACACTGAGTGGGTGTAAAAGGTGAAATGGGAGGGAGGCTGGAAATGGCTCTTGTATTTAAGGGGAAGATGATTCGAACGCGTTATGAGATTGCTAAGGAGCGGGTGAGAGGGGAGGCTGCGTGCTCTCCGCTCTCAAATGGAAACTTGTCATGGATATTGGAACTTTGGAGGGGGGGGGGGTTAGCTTCATTTGTGAGGCAGCTGTGCAACTTCCACAGTCAGCTAAACTTATCCCTGAGCTTCTCCTTCCAAAGTAGTTTGAGTAATCTCATGAGGATATAGGCATAAAGAGTAGGAGGACTAATGAGGGGGGGGGGGGGGTGTCAAGTGTCGGTGTTGACCTGGTCAACCTAGGCCAGGTAGATCCCGTCACTCTGAGCACCTCACTCAGACCACTCCATAATTAACTGTTCATTGGAAACTGAAGAAGAGAAATGAGATGTATCATTGAAAGTTTTGTCTCTGTCAGAAGAAGAGTAAAGGTGATTATTAAGTGCAAATCCCCATTGTTACTGTGGTGCTTACATTCATCTAAAATCGGCAGAGGTCCGAAGACAGCATGTATCCCGAGTGATCTACATTTTAAATCCATACCATTTACGAGAGGAGATTGTGAAAACGAGTTAACATGAAGAGTCATCTGTTGAACTTGATGGGGACAGTTTGAGCCAGTTATTGGACTCGCTCATCAATTGATCCGGTTTCTCCGAAAGTGTATATTTGTTCTTCGAGGGTGTGTTGTGATTACTCCAAATAGTGAAAAGTGAATAGTGAAAGTGTTATGGCCTGTTTTGAATTCGTGCGTTCTGATCTGGAAGTGGTGCTCAACGAAATTATGATTTATGGATTTAGCAGTACAATATGAAGTTATAAGTAAAGTATTTATTTGAATTATCCATTCTACCTATTCATAGAAAGGTGAATATTATTTAGTGACAGGAAATCTAGGTGAACTGTTAGAGAGAAGTGTTCTTGATATTAAATAATTCTCAGTTGGTGGAAGAGACTAAGATACTTATCGATATACAAATTTTGAATTAACAATTTTCTTTGGATTTATACATTTAAGTAATTAGATTTATGTAAGTTTAACTTTCTTCTTTTGTGTAAAGAAGTATCCTTTTTTTCTTTAGGTTAAGGCTTGAAATATTTCTCTTGTATTTCTTTGGTCAAGTTTTATCTATAAAATTTTACTTGTTTCACTTCTCAATCTTGCCTACCTTATTGAATAAATAAGACACATACTACCTTTTCCTTTAAAGAACCCAACCTTTTGCCTTTGATTGGCGATTTAAATATAAATTTTTGAGCTAGCTATAAATGAATCTCTTACTAATTCATTCTTGTTGAAGCTTGCAGGTCGAGAAGTATAAAAAGAGAAAAGGCAATTAAGCAATAGGTTACAGCCTCACGAGTTGATGGAAAACAATCGGATACAGCAGCACAACAAGTCTTCAACTTATCGCCAGGCAGAAAAATTTTTTTTTTCTGCAGAGGATCATATAGGGTGACAAAAAAAAAATGGGTCTAGTCAATAACATGATAGACAAAAAATAATGGGTCAATCTCGCCAAACTATCCGCTGCAACCCAAATGCAAAATTCAAAGCAAGAAGGTTTTGCTGGGTATATGGTGGAATCAGAAGGGAACTGACTTGAAGGAGTCCATGAAAATGCCTGGAAAGTTGATACAGACGAGCTAAGATCTTAATGATCATAGTAATTAAAAAAATTATGAAAAGGTTAATCTGGTTTCAAGTTACCATACAAATGGCAGATGGCTAGATGGATAAACATATCATGAGCTTCTCCCATCAGGGTAAACGGTCTTGGTGGACCGTTAAGCACAGTAACTGCGAAATCTGCAACACGCAATTGGGGAAAAACAGATACCAAGTGGTCCTTTGCATGACAACACTCGTCTTCATGTGCTCAAGCGGTGAAGGATGTCCTTAATAAATTTTAGTGGAAGTCCTAGCTCTAATTGGCATTCTCTTCAGACATTGCTCCTTTGACTACCATTTGTTCTGTCGGCACAGAATCATCTGTTTGGTATCAGTCATTGACCTGAAGAAGTGCAAAACTTGATTACAGACTTCAGCAAGTTGAAGAATGAATTGTTCTTCCACTGCTGAATCCAAATGTTGTGTGGGCAAAGGTGATGGCAGGTGACAAATTATTTGGAATAGATATCTAGCACAGTTTCTGAGAAATAAATAAAATTATAGTCAAACAGAATTAAGTTGCATACTCAGTACATAAATTAACTGAAGTAGCAATAGAAAAAAATCCTAATCTATTAAATTTAAGACAGAAAATTTTTAATTACAGATTGTACTTAATTAATAAAATTGTATACATCTTAAATGATCAAATTTAAAAAAAAAATTTAAAAAAACTCTAAATGATTTTTATTAAACTGATATTTAATATTTAATTTGCTTTCTGCACTTTATTTTGCCTTTTTCAGCCTGCTGCTAAATGAGGTTGAATCATTACCTCTCTTGATTCAGAGCAGCAGTGGGCGAGATGAGGCCCATGGGCGGTCCTAATAGATCTGGAGGATAACGGCCACTGGGAATAAAAGGAACTCCCGGGTGAGATATCATGCTGGACGTGGAGAGAGGCATCACTGGTGGACGGAGCAACGCATATCGATCCAAATAGAGGGGATCATCCAGTCTGTGAAAATAAGAATCATCACTAAATTAACTTAAATTAATTATTGCATTTACTTTTTTCTATTAATTCCCCTTTAGCTAAGTTTTTGTCTACATACAAAAGTAACACATCTTTTAATTATTTTTACATTACTTACAGTGTTAGACCTTTCTAAAATTTTCACTTCTACTCAAACTTCAATTCTATTCTGTTCTTCAATAGACACTCCCCAGAAAATATTTTTAAAAAATATAAATAATATTAACAATAGTGATAAAAATATATCACTTGTTCGATGAGTTACATTTTGAGCGATAAATGCTGAAGAACAGTAAATTTACAATGATTAGAAACGAAGGATAAAAACTTTGTTTTTTATTTTTACTATTTCTCATAATAAAAAAAAATTATTCATTTTTTTACCAGGTCATGATAAAAAAAACAATTTCAGCACCATACCCCCCCCCCCCGACATAATCACTAAAGTTATTCAAGCATTTGTTTCCCATTCATAGGTGGTCTCCTATTCACTGATGATTTCATCACTATGCCATCACTGGAAAATAGTCTACCCCGTAGATATTTCTTCCTTTTGCCAAATACGAGGATGGTGTTGTTGCATGATAATGCTAGGCTTTAAGTCGCCCACAGCTTTTACAGTATACTTTGCAATGGCAATGTTCCCAAGCCACCACATAGACTTTATCTTTTATTTCTTAGAAACCCAACCATATTTAAATCTGGTAGGAAGAAAAAACAAAATCTCTAAGCAAAAACGAAGTATAATTGTAATTGCTAAGGTCTTGCTTTTCCATTAAAGTCTATAGCCATGGCTAAGTTAGTTTGTTAGATTTTTATCTGCATTGATTTCTAGGATATGGTGTCTCTTCAAATGATTCATATCTTGGCAGACATGATGGGGAATTTGAACAAATTATAAATAATTTATTACCCATAGCCATACTTATTTGAATATATGCCCATCCATGAAGCTGACAATATAAAGCCAACCTCAAATTTAAATCTATTTTTAAATTTCCTTGATATTTTAGAAAACATTTTAGGAAATTTGTTCGTTTTAGGAAATAAGATCATCAGAAATTTCTAAATTCAAAACATTAATATTTAACGTGAAAATTTATCTATGAAAACTTCTTATTCATGCTAGTTGGCTGACTACATCCACATATTAAAGTGTGAAAATCTAAAAACTAAAGCAATGCAATCATCATTACACACTGCCAGATGTTTCGCTAAAAGACATTTTGTCGATGGACTTTTATAGAATAGGGTTTATACCAACAGGCATTTTACAGAATGAATTGTTATTTCACTGAGCATTTTGTTAAAGCTTTCCTACTGCTTTCATGCAAGGCATATACAGAGCGATTCAATGGTCTGAACCCAATTTCAAAACGTTTTATTTACTTAAAAAAATATATATACATATCATCATATGCTGTATACCGCATAGAAGTTTACTTTGTGCGATAATGTACAAAATATTCATCATATCATCAAATTTCGAAATGGAGATTTACATGTATTCAACACAGCCCACTCCTGCTCCATGGCACACATCTACTCAGTAATCGATGTTTTCACCCGAGGTATGATGCCGGCTTGTTGTTTCCGCTTACACAAACAACCTCGTTTCTTGGAATGTTTGATGCCATTTTCTAATGCTCATAGCAGTAGGGGCTTTTGTTATCTTTTGTAATCTTATACAAAATTTGTGCTGGAAGATTATTGCTAACTCACACTTGTTGAAGTGGAGATGCAAAATGCTTTCTGTTGCAGAGTCGTCATTTTGAAAGCAACCGAGACCAGGAATCTCAATAAACTTCATCCCCTTTTTCCAATGGTAGGCAGTCATTCAGCTGCCATCAATAGTTGAATAGTTATAGCACTTTGAAATCAGGTTAAGACTTTTAAATTGCCCTATAAAATATACAAACCTCAATTCCATAATAGTTGGGAGAGGATGAAAACATCTGATGCAGCCAAAGTATTGATACAGTGACATATTACTTATTTCAAAAGAAGATAGTTTATTGGGTAGGTATTAGACATTTTGGAACCAAAAATTTAATTAATAGTAATAAATATTAGGTTTTTTGCAAACTGGTAGTTGCAACACACTCCAAAAATGTTGGGACAGTGGGTGAATTACCATTGGCTGACATCCCCCATCCTTCTCATCACGCTTTGTAGCCGAGAAACATATGATACCAATTTCTGTTCTATTGCAATGGGAATTTGTTGGCATTGTTTCAGTACGAAAGTTTTCAGCTATTGAACTGTTCAGGGTCGTCGTTGATGTAACTTCCTCTTAATAATTCGTCATATATCCTCTAGTGGGACAAATCGGAACTGCAGGCAGGCCAATTTAACTCCCAAATTCGTCTATTGTGTAGCCACTGTCCTGTAATGCGAGCGGTGTGGGGTTTAGCATTATCTTGTTGAAATAGAAAGGGATGGGTTCCAAAAAGATGTCACCAAGAAGGAACATATGTTCTTCTAAAATTCAATATGTGCTTCTGCATAAATGGTGCCACTGCAGATATACAGGTTTCCCAATCCGTTGGCACTCGTGCAGCCAAGACCATTACTAAAGCTTGCTTCTGTACGGCACGTCGGTAACAAGCAGCATTGTCCTTTTCCTCTTTGGTCCTAAGTACATGTCGACGATTTTCACCAACAACAACCGTAAATGTAGATTCATCGGACCACAAAACATGCTGCCACTGGCTGTCAGTCCACTTCCGATGGGTTGTGTCCAAGCAGGTGCCTACGTTTCTGCAGTGTGTTTATGAATAGCTTTCGTTTTGCATAACAGACCTTCAACTTACATTTTGTGATTTAGTGCTGAACGGTATTCAATGATAAAGGTTTTTGATAGAATCCTCGAGCCCATTTCAGAATTTCTGTCACTGCTGAATGTATTTTTAATGCAGTGATGTCTGAAACCCCAAAGATCACGAGCAATCTGAATGGGTCTTCGTCCTTGCCCTTTAGGAATGGTGGTATTTCTGCTTGTCCTGTACCTACTAGTAATATTATGAACTATAGATGATGGAAATACAAGATTCCCAGCTATTTCACGCTGAGATACGTTGCTTCTAAATTGTTGGATTGTTCTATTGTGCATATATTGTCCCACTGCCTTGACTCGACCCACATTGTTGTGTAAATGACTGGCATTTAAAAAGGGAAAAGTTATGATGTAATGTTCTCCTGAAGTTTCGAGAAAATTCATCTTGTCACTTCTATGGCTTCCGGTGTGGTCTTTTCTGTCTGTCCTAACTATTATGATGCATGTTGCCAATGGCAATTTCATTAAAAAATTCTATACGACCAAAAAAGAGATAGTCGTTTACATAATGACCGATGAAGAAACCTCTTGTCTACAAAAGAATATTTTATTCTGCATATACGTATTTCGAACTCTTTGAGTTCATTATTCAATGTCAACTAAGTATTTGGTAAATAACAAATAACAAATTTAGATTTTCGCACTTTAATATGTGGATGCAGTCAGCCAACTAGAATGAATAAGAAGTTCAAAGTGTAATCAGATTTCTCCAAGCTGAAGGAGTAAATTGGCGATGGATACTGCGAAACACTTGAAAAATTGAGAGAAGCCCTTCGTCGAAAGCGACCAGGATGATTATGCGCTGGAGTGAGGTTTTTGCATGATGGCACACAACCTCACACTTTCAAAAAGAGTGAAAGCCTGGCTGAAAGCGAGAAAGTGGGAAATCCTAGAGCATCCCCCCTACAGTCTGGACCTCGCCCCCGTCCGATTTCCACGTTTTTGGTCCTCTTAAAGAATTTTTTTATCGGGCAAACATTCCCTAACCAAGAAGCATTGCAAGCTGAAGTTCGACAATATCTTGTTAATTTGGGACAAGAAACGTACCGTGAAGGAATGTTTAAACTGGTGAAGCGCTGGGACAAATGCTTAAATGTTCACGGCGACTATGTTGAAAAATAAACAAACCTTTATAGTATACATGACATTTGTCGATATTTGTTTCTTTGAATATGTCCTGGATAATTTGACCTGTACCTTTATTATCGGACTGCCCTCGTACTACGGAGATTGACTGGCATCGAGTTCCAGATAGATATTGCATTAAACAGGAAGTGTTTGGTAAGAAAAGCGGATGTCATTTGAGGAACTTCAATTTTGTATTTCCCTGTACTACGATATACATTAGCATTGAGCAACCATTTTTGAACAAAAGATGCCGGATGTTGAACATTTCTTAAAGCACCCGAGAGTTTGCAAAGGAGACTAATCACCCTTATATTCTCCTGATTTTGTAAGCTATGCTTACAGCAGGGACTGGTTATTGAGACCATTTTTGGGGCCCTGAAAGCCGTTCTAAGGACGTCATTGTAGGCAACTTTCAATCGTTGAAAATTTTGGTGGGATAAGCAGGCCCAGATCATAGCCGTGTACTCTAACGAGGGGATTATTTTTGATCGAATTACCTGTTCTAATTCGTGGTATGATAAGAAGGAGCGAAGACGTCTGGTAAGCTATTAACTGATCACAATGGACATGAAATTGGAGAGTATTATCAAACGTAAAACCAAGAAAGGATGTTGACTGCAATAGGACACAAAGCGTGATCGATCTTGCAGCTCATCTCTCTGCTTCCTGTATCTTAAACTTTGAATCCAGCACCTATGGAACTACACAACTTCCATGAACAGCTCACAAAGATATGTGAATGCTCACCACTGTTTCTTTCTCTACAACCAAGGATTCAATTATAACTTACCCAGAAATGCCACTTTAGCACATTACTAGAGCTGTGCTATCTCTTGGAAAACCTTGCAAAGGACATTTCAAATTTGCAAGATGCAAAATAATGCATTTCTGTTTTTATTATTGGCTGTAGGAGAAAAAGCGCAGGATATTATTTTCTGAGCAATCCTCACAGAAGAATGTGATTTACTGAACAATACAGGGTGGGCCGTAAGTCACGCACCAAAGCATTTAAAACAATTCCGATAATAATAATCGTTATTTTATTAAAACCAAGCTTAACTAATGAACTAAGAAACACATTGCTGGAACAATCACAAATGCTCAAAATGCTCGCCATTTGCTGATTTTACATTGTTTCACATCACACTTCACGTAATTCTTTGGTGCGCGACTTACGACCCACCCTGTATATTAGCTCCATCCCCTGGAAGCATTTTTGATTAAATGTAAAATACCAGAATTTAAATTTGGATAACATTCAGTGTTATGACATAAGACACATTAAATATTAGAAAAAAAAATTACAAAGAAAAGATCAAAACATCAACTTTCATTCATATTATCATTTAATAGCTCTAGAAATAGCTATTTGGTTTGTTAACCAATATTTACTGATATTATCGCATTCATTTTTCTTGCCTGCAATGTGTACTTATAAGGGATCAGTTTAGAAAACACTATCTTTAGCATATCCCTACAGGAAAAAGTCTATGTAAGCAATCCAGAGAACGTGGAGAGCCATCTCTTCCAAATCATTGGTAAAATTTGATTCAGGAATGCACATACAAAAAATGCCTAATGCAGAGGAATACCATCTTGTAGGAATATTACCATGGCTGGTGCCCTTCTAATTAAAATACTACATAGCTCTCCAGCATGTCCAAATAAGTCAGTCTTGAAACAGGAAACTCAGCAAAAAAAGAAAGTTCCAAAATCCTACCATGCATTAGGCCATATCAAACATTAACTTTTAGACTGCTCTTTCATATAGGACCAAAACATGCAGTTGTTTATACCCGAATATTGCGTTTATTCACCTTCCCAGATATGTGAAAAATATTCCTTCATCTGAAAAACGTGTTCAAGGTAGTAATTATCATCATCAACGTTGTCGAGAATCTCCCCAGCAGGCGCAGTAGTCTGGTTTCAAGGCTTGAACAATCTGCACCTTATAAGCATGTAAACCACCAACTGAAGAACTGTGCTCCTAGGAATGCACAACGAGTGGATTTGCAAGGGTTTCATTGAAAAGCTTGATGGGGAGCCTCAGTCATCTCTTTACTCACATTATGCCTAATACTTCTTGGAAGGTCACCAACGCTGCCTGTCTCTAAACTAGTGATACCAGTCTTTGATGAAGTCAGACTGCTATTAAATTTTCTACATTGTTTATTTCATATTTTTGAATTTTTTTTTATCTTGCCTTCTGTAATCATCTTTCAATTTGTATTTTGTAAAATTTCCTATGTACATTATTTATTTCACTTTTTGAATTGGTATTATTATCTTCCCATTTGTAATTATCTTTCAGTTTATATTTTGTAAGATTTCTTTTGTATCCTCAAGTTATTTTTATTTTGGATATTACATGGTATTTCGGCCAATCAGGAGTGAGAATCCATTTTGGAGGGACTGCTCCTGATTGGTTAATTAGTTTTTCTATAAGCTTTTGTTTCCTTCCTTCTTTATAACTTTCTTGTCTGTCAATGAAGGTTATTCGAAATACGTGAACTAAGTAATAAATCGTATGTTGTGTTGCTTAAGAAGTCCCGTTATTTTTGTCTTTGATGGTGTTCTTAACATTCAGAGGGTCATGTCATTATTCATTTCTAAACCTTCTCTGAACAGGAATTGGTCGTTTTGTCTCGAATCACAGAGTGTACTGAATTTTTTTTTTCACAGAAGCCATTTCGATATGGCTGATGCTAGCGTCACCTACAGAATTACTGCTCCTAACATATAGTCTGATAAAAGAATTTTCCGAGGTGAAGAACATAAAAAAGTTCTACTAAGTAACTATGTGTTTGTTTTATGAAATTTCTGTATCAGAAAGAGACTTTCTGATCACTCTGTACGGTATGACACAATAATGACAATTAAATCTATAGAGATGCAGTTGAAAATAACTTACCTGAAGGCAGACGGAGGAAGATGAGGTGGCAAAAACATGGAATGATAAGAGTAAGGGTTATGTTCAAATGCCATGTGAGGAGGAATGCCAGGCCTTATATCATCTGTCACTCGATAAGGTTGGAATCCACGAGCAGCCATCAAAACATCTTCAGGACGTGCAGATGAAGTAGGATGAGATCTACACGAAAACCAAATTAAAGAAAATAATAATTAAGGGTAGATAAAAAATAAAGCAAATCTTAATTTAAGTAATGCAAATATTTAGATTAACAGTTTTTCTATATAGTAGAGTCCCAGTTTAACATTTCCCACATATTAAGTTTTTTCCTGTTGGTCCCCATTTCCCCTCATCATTATTATTGGTATTTTTCCCGTATATTACATGTTCTATATTCAGTATTTTCCTGCTTTTAATGTTTTTTCCTCAACGTAATACTAAATCAAAATGTTTCGAGTTTTCCAAAATTATTGCAGAGACTGAGTTGGCTGTGTGAAGACGAATGAATAATGAAAGTATAGTTTTTTTGGTTTTTGTTGCTTTTTTTTTTTGTTTTTGTTTTAGACAGATACCATTAGCGTAATGGGAGCCAAAAACTGTGGACGATGAAATGCAACAATGACGACAGGACACTGATCCACACAAATTGTTTATTCGGACGTATATGCTGAAGAAGGCAGCATGGCTGCCAAAATGCGCATACATCCGAATAAACAATTTATATGGATCAGTGGTTTCCTGTCATCATTGTTGCTAAACAAACAAATGAGTCAAGTAATGCTCTCCTAGAAAGAGAATGCGACTGAGTGAGATGCTATCAGATTTTCATATATACACAATCTTGCAGATTTAGTATGGAATGAAGATTTTTATTTTACATATTTTTTTCTTCCCTTTTTCTTACTGCCAATCATGTAAACCTGAAACGGTATATGGCAGGGCCCCATTGCATTAAATTCAATTAAAAGAACATTTCTTTCTCTTTTCAATTTAAAAACATTAAAAAACAAAAAATTTTTAATATTTCACCTCAGATGAGAAAATTGTGATAAATCTTTTGTTCCAAGAAGAGATTCGTCTCTCTTATCTAAATACAGGCTATGAGGTCCTTTTGCCAAATCTCGCTTGACGCTCAATGGTTCTATCATCGGTGCTCCTGCTGTGGCCAAACTCCCACGATCAGAACTCTATAAACACAAAGCAATAAAAAAAAATCACATGTTAACGAAATGAAGTCTAAAACTTATTTCCTTGTATGTTAACTTGGAAATGCCAATTTTTTAAAAGAAAATGTAATAATATTTCAACTTTGTTCAATAACGCCTGGAAAAAAAAATGCAAATGGAAAACATATGTTGAACTCTCATGAAATTATTATGCTGTTAAATGATTATCCAAACTGTGGTACTTTGATTAAAAATATTCTGTTTTGATAATAACCTGGCCAACTATAGGGCGATTCAAAAGTTACTCTGCAGTAGTGCATGGAAACGTACACAAAACGTAGGGGCTAATCACCACAGAAGTTCAGCAAATCTCACCAGCCATATTGAACAAAGTGTTTCACAACATGTACCTGCATGCTAATTAATGTCGTGAGGCCGGTGGCAGGTATTTCCAGCATCTATTGTGACTGGATGCCACCTCCGACTAGCCAATGCACAGTAACTTTTGAATTACCTTGTATAAGCTCAATAAGCTATTCATCATAAAGCCTTCTATACTCCTTGTTGAGCCTCCGAAGCATTATATGAATTTACCAAAATATTTGAATTTTAACTTGTAAATGAGTACAGAAATTATATAAATCGACATTCTTGTCTTATACAAGGTGAGTTTTTTTAAAGTGGCCTGGTGCGAAATACTGCGCAGGAAGTTTTCAAATGACTTGTCATTCATGTGATATTGCACAGTTGATATTGCGCAGTTGAGAGAGTGACATTGATGTGCATGGTAGTCGTTTCTGCGAAGTGGCGAAAATGGTTTATTTCTGCAACAGCGCATTTTTGTGGTAGAGCACTATGCACGGCAAGGGTCATGGAAACAGTGTGCTGATGAGTTTAAAATTAAGTTTCAAGTTGGTGCTGTGCCTGCAAAATCTCCTGCTAAGAGTGCAATGCAGAACTTAATTGCGAAACTGCATGTAATGGGATCAGTACTGAATGCAAAGAAAGTGCACAAAAGGACGGTCCGTACGACAGCAACCATTGCTGCTGCTGAAGAACACATGCTATGCAGTCCCAAAATGTCATCACGGTGGCTGTCTCAGCAACTGGGTTTGTCTCAGTCAAGTGCAATGAAAATCATGAAACAGGATTTATACTTACACCCCTTCAAAATGACCACTGGCCATCAGTTGCATGATGTGGACAAGCCGGCCAGGGTTCAGTTTTGTGAATGGTTCCTGAGCACCATTGCCTTGGAGGATGGTAATGTGTTCATCTTAGATGAAGCGTGGTTCCGTTTATCTGGTTACGTCAACTCACAGAACATGCGCCACTGGTCTTCCATCAATCCGCATGTGTTCATGGAGTCTCCACTGCATCCACAAAAAATTGGAGTGTGGTGTGTTGTCTCCACCTGCCGCATCATCCCTGTGTTCTTCAATGAAACTGTCAATAGTGACCGTTATGTGCACAACATCTTCAATGTGTTTGCTGCCCATTCTGCACATGCTACACTTGCCCGTATCCAGGAAGTGTTCCCACCCGAACATGTGATCAGTCGAGGAACAGAACAGCCCTGCCCATCACGGTCGCCAGATCTATGAATCTGCGATTTCTTCCTCTGGGGTCTACCAGAACAATCTGCGCACAGTTGCCGACCTTCAACAAAACATCCAGGCAGCCATTCAGGCCATTCCAGCGGAAACTCTTGCTTGTGCTTTGTTAGTATTGTTAGGGCTTGAAACAGGTTGTTCTCACTTCGAGTTCATTCAAAGAATGAAGTTTCGTTATGTAGACCAAGTGTTTTGACATGGGCCACAAAAAAAGGCTACATTGATCAAGATAAAACTACAGATCTTCTCAAAAATCACCTTTGTTTATGAATGAAATATTAAAGGCAAAGATAAGTTTTACGTAAGAGCTTACATAATTTTTGCTTATAGTTTTATCATTTGCATAATTTTGGTCATTAAAATTTTAAAAACCTGCACAGCATGAAGTCACTTTTATTAAGTTAAAGCAATAAAAAGCTTTGGATTCACATAAGAAAAGAAATAATTTTTACCTTTCTGCCATCAGATAATGACAGGTGTGTCTGAGTCGGGGCAATTGTGACAACTGGAGGAGAACTGATAGAGACGGACTGATTTCCAGGCAAGATCAAGGGAGGTGGTGCTCGTTTTGGAGTAACTGAACGTTGACTAAGAACAGGAGAAGAAACGGGCGATACCGGAGAAATATCTTTTTCTAATCAACATAAAAAAAAAGTTAAAAAACAAAAAACATTAAATCATTTTCCATCAAAACAACTTACTTTTCTCTACCACAAAGGAAAAACAAACCAGTTTTGATAATATCTAAATTACAATTTTTTTTTAAAAATAAATTCTCACATCTTGATTGCTTAGAGGAACTGAAATCTAAATCTCAGAAAGAATTTATCACAAAACTTCCTCAAATGTAATAAAAATACACACAAAAAACATTCACTTCTGCACATAAGATCTTATCTGGCCATTTCCTCTCATTAACCTTGCTATTTAACCAAACACAAACCACACATCTGCGTAGAGAAAGGAATCTGTAAGAATTTTTTTTTTTTTAACGATGCAATTATTAATAATAAACAATAACATTCAAAATTTACACAACTTTATTTCCTTTGTCAGATTAAGAGACTTAACCAATGAATTCATTATAAAAACCTATTTCATTACTATTCCAAAACATGTAATTTAAGGAAAACAAAGCTTATTACATTAAAGCAATGCAATTTATTTGCATGTGATATGTCACACAAATTATAAATGTTCTACCCATGTCCTATTTTAAAATCGTGTTTATAGTTCAACACCACACACGTTTAATGACTGCTTACAATTCAATGGAGAGAAAAAAAAAAAAAGGGGAGAAAGCTAAAAAAAAAAACGATATAATTTCACATTAAAAGGTGATGATTATCTTGGCGTTTCATTTTAATTATAAACACAGTATTTATTCTCATAAATCTTTCATAAATGCATACAATTTATGCAATTAGAAATAATCGTGTATCTAAAGGTTTTTCCAGATTAATTTTTATGTTAAAAAGTCAATTGACATCACAATATTACACACATTGCCACTTTTTTGTGATAAACAATAAAGCAATTAAAATAAAAAATTATCCACCCAAGGAAGGTAAAGGAAAGTGGCAGACTCCCCAAGTTCAAAGGAAAGTGGCCCTGTTAAAAAAAAGTGCGAAATAACAAAGGTAAAAAAAAATCCCTCATTATCCATTTTTTACCCTCTCTCTATACCCACTTTTAAAACATACTTCTTTTCAATCAATTTTCTCAACAAAGTACTTTGTAAATCAAACAAAAACCATATTAGTTCTTTATAATAAGTATATTCTTTCATTTCTCATCAATTCCAACTACATGTACATGACATATCACATGGTAAAAGTTGCAATTTGAAAAATGTTAAGAGCTTCTAAAGGCCACGGAACTGATTTATCCTATGCTTGGATCGACCCCCAAAACTCTGATTCTACTGAGACAATCCACCCCAAACTTCATTATAATTTAGATCTTGCCTAGAGGATTCACCATACCAAATTTTACTTCTTCATTTGGTAAGTAAAATGAGAATAGGAAAGTAACGGGAATCTGCATTTCATAAATTAATTCAAGCATAATCATAGCGAACGCAATTGTAAATTGGAATTTTATTTATGTTCTTACTTTTCAACATAATCGCCACATTTATCTATGCAGGGTTTCTTCATGTAATCAGTTTCTGTTTAACCATGTCAAAAAATTCATTCGACTGATTGGATAGTCATCTTCATGTCATATTGACGCTTCTGCATTGAATATTTTGCCTTTGGGAAGAAACGCTACGCCCGTTTCCAAATCACCGTTGTACTTACCTGCACTTTCCACGGCTTTGAATTTTTTTTCTAACCACTGATGATGCGTTTCCACACAGGTTTTCTTGGTTGGATTCACATTTATAATGAGAAATCCTGCAACACCCTCCTTACAGTCCGGATCTAGCACCAAGCTCTGAGCATAAAAATTGAAGGCTTGAAGGCACCAAGTGACTACCATCTGCTCTATCAAGTTCCTTAGAGGTTAGCGTTTACAGACCGATCATGAAGTAAAAATGACTATCCAAAAATGGCTGACGAATTTCTTAACAAGAATTGCACGTTAGGGCCGCTGCATAAAAAAAAAACCCAGCCATGAATCAAGTTTCCAAAACAATTTTGTTTGCTCTAAATATTAGAAATAATTTATGAAAGGCAAATTAACGTTCTTTCCGATTCTCCCTCATATCTGCAGGACGTTTCAAACCTTCACAGTCAAACTTCTACAGACTGGGAAACTTTAAGAGTATTTTGAGATAGGGAACCAATGATCAGAAATGCATATTTCAGGCACCATGAGATCTTGTCCATGAGAGGATGTGGCACCTGATTTAGATGTTGACGTCTGCCAGCATCTGGACAACAGATTTCCTAATTGTTGGATTGGAAGAGAAGGTCTGTCCCATGGTCAGCATTATTGCTGGATCTCAGTCCTCTGGATTCCATTTTTTGCCTCTGGGGGCACATCACATTGTTGGTGTATGAAACCCCAGTAGAATGTGAGACAGCTGTCCAGGGTCCAAACTGTCCCTCTCCTTGTGCAACAGACACCAGAGATATTTGAGTGCGGCAAAATTTCATTTGCCATTATAATGCATGTATTGAGACTGGCGGCCGCATTTTGAACACTTGAGCTGTAAATTGTCGCTGTGAGATAAAAGTTGTGCATGAATAAAAAAATTGTTGTTTGCTCTGTAAACGAAAGCTGCTTACAAAAATGTTCTTCACAAGCATTACTTGTTCAAGATCTCCTGGTTTCTGAAATGTGCTTTGTGTTAATCTGTGCTATCTGATCCATCTTACACACTAGAGGGTCGTTGTCCCACTAGTAATGATATAAGCCTATCCATCAATGGGATGAGGAAGTAGTAGCCATGCTCCCTTACATAAGCTGACAATGTTGGCAATTCTTCTGTAGTTTACCTAACTGATGACGATTTAAAACCAGAACGTATCTAGAATAAAATCTAATTTTTGTTGCAATCAGACCTTGGCTCCCATTCCTTTAGTGCAACATGGAACCCTTAAGCCTGTAATATTTTTTCCCTCTACTTAATTTTATTGATGCCAGCTTTTGTGTTTTCAGATATTATTTGTGGGCATATTTGAAATAATTATTTCATGTCCTTTACTATGCAACAAAAATGGTTTTTGTGTTTGTGTGTGTTTGTAGAATATTTTGCTTTATGAAAGCCAATGTTAATGGACTGAAATTGCAATCAGGACTGCATTAAAAAATGGCAAAAGCAATATCACTAATTTCTTGATATCAATTGACGTTTTAACATGTTTTTAGATAGAGGAAGAGAAGAGAGAGAAAACTCAACCTGGTGAAGGTTCGGTTGCTTGCTTGGCTAGTTTCCGAAGGGCTGCAGCAAAACTTGAAGTTCTTGTGGCATTCAAGGCAGGGTTGTTGCTGATGGATGTCACAATGCTATTACTCGGTGACACTTGGTTCAGTGGAGGCACGGTGGCTGTTGTTCTGGTAATTGATTTCTGTCCATTTGGGGGCAGCATTGTCAAGGGGGGTGGTTTGGAGCCATGGCTAAGGCCTATCATTAAATAAATAGAAAAAAAAAAAAAAAAAAAAAAAAAACACATCAAAAAAAACATTTAAAAACAATTTCAAATGCTTACATAACAATCAATCACTATCAAATGAATACTGAACATTACAAAATGCTCTTTAAATAAATATTTAATGTAAATTAAAATAAAAAAAGTCAAAGATTGCACAAAATCTATTTTATGTAATATGACCTTCATTCAAGATGTTATTCCCGTTTACAATGAAAATTAAACATTAACATATACACACAAAAAATAAAAAAAAAAAATACATGCTGGTTTTTGACAAGTTTCAAATAAAACTAATACTTTTCATTGTTTTTTTTCAAGGGCAGGCAAAGGCATCCATACATTACGCATCTTTTCAGTGGCTCGACTAAAACATTTATTTAAAGAGAAGCTTGTAGGGCAAAAAGTACACGACTCATCACCTGTATGCATATGTAATGTAACCCCACTTTCAGCACAAGTACAAACTGTTTGTACATAATGTGAAACTCATTTTTACCAACAAGAAATTAACCCCTGTTGCAAGGAAGGAATAGGAAAGTAGTGGAAACCCAAATTTATGGAAATTGGTATCACTCAAAGTTTAAGAAGCAAGGGATAAAATGGGAAAATAAAATTAGGTTAAAAGTGGGAGATAAAGAAAAGGTATACTAGTAGTTTAAAAAAAAAAAACCCCACACAAAACGGAAAGCCCTGTATACTTTCGTTTCTCATCAGTTCTGATACATTGAGATATCACATGCCGTATGTTGCCATTTGAAAAATGTTCTGAAGACCACGTCATCTCCACAATTTGGCTCAAACTTCATAGTAATGTAGATTTAGCCTATAGGAATCTGCACACCAAAATTCACTCCTTTACATATACTGTGTAGATCAGATGGATTCTCTAACTCCAACCCCCAGAACTCTGACCCCAATGGACCAATTCAAACTAAATTAAATAGTGAAAGAGGACATACATGCCCATGGCTAGCTCCATTCTGGATTCAACTTTCTACATAAAAAAAAACAGCAAGTTGTGGGTTCGAATCTCACTGAGGGAAGGATATTCATGCTTGTCCCTTTACCAACAAGCTTTGAAACCAAGCAAAGCCTCATTAGGCTGATCCTCTGCCAAGCTAAATTTTCAATAGATTCAGTGGTTATTTAACATCCTTGACACCAAAATGGTAAGAGGTATAAAAAAGAAAAGAACGTCAAAAAATGCAGAAAATATGAAGGGGTCAGACAGACATGGTAAAACTAATATGTAGCTCCACTACTTAATAATTAACAAAATAAACTTAATTACATAAAATGAGCAACCAAATTTATTAAAACATTTTCATTTATTCAGTTCATTTTGTTGCTTCGATGAAGAGAGTAAGCATGCACTGATAACATTTGTGATATTACTGTCACTTAAATCTTTTTGTTTATTTACTGTATCATGATATATTTATCAAATTATGATTCCATCTTTTTCTATGTGAAAAATTAAAACTTCGTGAAAAACCCAATAAAAGGCTATTCAAATTTCATATTCAAATAAAAAGGAATATTTATTTCAAAATTGGAAAATTTATTTCATTTATGATACGGTAACTACTTTGCTGATTCCATTGATTAAATCTTTGAGGAAAAGCTTGAATTAATTAAATGTGAAAAATTAATATCAACCCTGATTCTAGGATGCTTCCCATTTTTACAAAACAATACATGAATATAAATAATTACCAGTATTTTCTCTTAAATATTTATACAATAAAATTATAATTTTATATTAGATAATCAATTTTATTTATTTGTATGTTTCTATCATTTCTGATCATGTTTAGCTATTGATTGAATCTTGCAGTGGCAATGTTGTTCATGTTTATCCTTTCTATAACAGCCTCCAATCCCCATTTGGCCAGCCTAGAGGCTTGTTGGCAAAATTTCCTTCAAATTAGCCATGGCTTCTCTGTGAATACATAGATAATGTAGTGGATAATGGTTGTAAATAGTGATAATATCCTCTTGTATAAACCAAGAGGTTCTTTTTCCAAAAAAAAAAATGGATCATGCACAGATGCATTATAGATTACCATATAATTCTATGTCAGAGGTTATTTTTTTAGAAGCTGTTTCTTAGCATGAAAGAACTACTCAATTAAGAAATAATACAAATAATTTAGGAAACCTTTATATTTCCAGTAATCGTAATCCAATTTAAAATAATAATAATGTTAGGAAAAAACTTACATGAAAATATTATTAAAAGAGACAGCTGTTATAACATTAAATGATAATAATAATATCGTAATTTTCGTAATATGCACCCCCCCCCCATTTTTTTTTCTTTTAAAAAAAAAACAAAAACAAACCAAAACAAAAACCACATTTTCATTGCTTTAATTAAACAAATATTAAATAATATTTTTAAACTTTTATTTCATTTTTCATGTGTATAACTGAAAATTTTGGTAATTTGAAATATATGCACTACAACCTAAAATTAATTCTTCTTGCATAGTTCTAATTTTGCGGTGTCAAATTTTCAATTATTTTGCCAAAACGGTTAAGATATCTCCCATCAATTTATATCTAAAGATTACCATATTCATCTCAAATGAGAGTCCAGTTTGGAGGAGATAGCTGCACAAAATTTGATCACAAACGAACATATGTAGTATGCACAGAGGGAAATATTTTCGCAAAATTTCAACATATCTTTGTGAATCATAGGAAAAAAAAATACAACTCCAAAATGGCTCATAGAGCCAAAGAAATTATTTACAAAAAAATTATCCGTCTCAATGAGAGGAGTCCATACATGTCAGATTTATTGACTTTTGCTACAACCATTTCTTTATTTTTAGAAGAAAAAAAAAATCTCTTATAAGGCTTAACTAATTGTCATAAAACGTATGTCAAGGCACAAATTGTAAATATAATACATAAGATTTTTAACAAATAAATAATGATAAATTGTAGAATTATTTTTATTAACTGCACAAGCGCAGAATGTAGTAATTGGGCTCTAAGAAATTCCTAAAGTTAGTTGTGTCGACTGCAATACTGCCCATTTTCATTAAATGAAGAGAAAAATGAGCACGCCGTTTTGCAAACAACCCTCAAGTGAGAGTGCAAAACAGTTTTAAAATTTGAAATCAGCATATTCAGGATAGTAAAAATTACTGAAAATTTTCTTGACAATAAAACCATTGTAGACCTCTATTACTAATTTATATTATTAGTTAACTTAAACATAATTCTTCTTTATAAAGAAATTTTATTACATAAAAAATATAACTGATAACTAGAGGAATCTGGAAAATGTTTATAAATTTTTATTTAATTTCAAATTTTATATTTGGAGATCTTCAAAACCTCATTTTTCCAATCTTCAATTCTTATTCTCAATTTTGAACAATTCTTCTAAAAAGAAAAATGTTTTGGTTCTTCAATACCTAAATTTTTCGTTCTACAGTTTCCCTTCTTAAGTTAATAGCCATGTTCTTCATTACTTCAACCTCTAAAATTCTTCAAGTTCTTTGTTTCTTCAACTTCAAGACCTTCACTTCAAACATCTACAATTCTCATTACTTCAAGGATAATTAGAACTGTACTTGGCGAACTAAATTTACTTTATTTGTTGATATTTATTTTTATAAAAAAGAATTTGTTTAACAAAAATATAATATGTTACTCCTTTTCTACATAATTAAACTCAGTTAATTAAATTAGCAAGAGATTTAATGCATCGCACCATACCAAAGCCTTTCGCCTGAATGAAATATAGGGACATCCAAAATTAATGGTTAAATTGGTGAAACAAAACACTTCTAATAAATGTAATGTCAAGTACAAAATGGCATATGCATACACCATTTCTATACAAAATAAGTGAAAGAAAGAAAATAAAAATCACTCATGTATACTCAGATAATCCTCTTTGTTTTAAATCATGTAGCGTTAAAATTGTAGCATGTAGCTTTCCTTATTAAAATCGTATTCAACTCAAAAAAGCCCTGCTCGTAAATAGATTGTGGCAAGCATTAAATGGCGATAAATCCTTTAGCCTGACATGCTAATGTCATTATTCTAAACATTCACATAACACATTCATTTTTTAAAAAAATGCATATCATTTACATGGGTAACAGATCATTTCATTACACTTCATTTGGTCATATTGAGGTGGTTTCATTCAGATGGTCACATTAACTTCATCACTACATTTTGTTGACCTGATATGTTCAGCTCATCACACTCATCAACAGAGTGACAAAATGATTCTGGAATGAAATGAATGTGACTAAAATTGACTATGACGGAATAAAAGTGTAACAAAATATATTGACTGGACTGGGGAAAGGTGAATGACACAGGGTGAATCCCTGTTCCTTTTTTTTTTTTTTTTTTTTAATGTTTTTTAATAATTTTATGCATGAATGACTTCAGATATGAATTCACTAATTTATAATTTAAATATTTAAGCACCTGCATTATCAGTCAGCTACACTAACACCAATCTACTGATAACAGACTACAAGATGAGCTTCACACGACTACTTCATAGAAATAGATCTCGTTTTCCAGGGGAAAAAAAAAGAAAAATCTAAACAATTTGCACCTCAGGCAATATCAGAGCAGGCCAACTCACTGTCTTATCAGTTGTGGCAGAGGGTGCCAAATTTATTAACACCAGCCTATTTTATGAAAACAATAAAATCATTCAAGACAATACATAAAACAGCACGACTGAATAAGAGTTCGTTTTATTTTCTTACATTTCCAGGAATATCTGGTTCATCATTACCATACATTTTCCCACAAAAGCTAATTAACGCCAAGCAAATGGGTCAACAGCACCAACGTGTTTAACACGAAATTTTCCACTGCCCTGCAGTTTCATTTGTTGACAGAGATCTGAATGAAACCAATAAATAATTCAAATGAGCCAAATCACCCTCTGCATAAATAGAAACTCCAACTGCATTTCAATGCCATTTCTATAAAAACCAAAAATAACAAATGAATACAAAACATAAAAAACCCTGAAGAGAAAACTCAGATTAAAAAAAAAAAAAAAGAGCAATAAATAAATGAGTGAAGCTCCAATGGCAAATCCAAGAAGAAAAGATAAAGCCAGGAGAGAATGGTTGGCTGGTCGGTTTACCGAGGGCCCCTCTTTGCACAGCCTCAATTAGCGTGACCGCAGGTTAGAGCCAAACCATTGTGTGAACTCTCGTGCTCGCAGCTGGCCTTCAGCCATGACATTCACACTGCACGGAACGATGGCTCCTCCTCGCCAGCCAACAACGATTGCACAGGCAACTGGCGGTGGCGTAGGTTCCACTCCGTTGACCTACTTAGAGGGACTCCAAAGGCTTGCAAATAAACTCCGTTTATTATCATCACACACTCTTCCTTCACAACATATTTTGTTTGTCATGACAGCATGTAGTACTGCTGCCTCCATTCCCATTTACTTTTATTTAAAAGTGGATTACAGACAGCTTAGATAATGAAGCATAATAAAAACGAGGATACTTTTAAAAGTCCCTGGTACAAAATATATATTTTTTAACCAATATTCACAGTAATCATACACAAAAGACTTATTTATGATAAAAGGGTGGGTAAAATCCAATTCTTCCCAATGGAACTCCCTTTCCCATTAGTAGGGGTATTCAGAGCCAGCTTGGAAAATGCAGGGGTACAAGCCCACACCCTTCCTTAATAGGATGTGGGGATTATACTGTTACACTTTTGTATACAGTCGAATCATGGGGGATCCAAGACCCCCTTGTGACTCAGTCTCATGGGAAACCCAATTCCCACACAAAAATGAAATTCCATGAATAATTTTTAGCTCCCCTGAAACTCTTTATTAAAATTAGCTGCATTCCTTAAAGGCATTGTCGATGACTCAAGCATAGCTTTTGACAAAATTTTAAGGATATTTTTACGGTAATAATTAACACACGAGGGCAAATCAAAATGAACTGCAACCCATTTTATTTCTAGGAATCTATCCACTATAAATCATTGCAGCTGCATTACCCTTCAATGATTATGAGAAGCCAATAAGCAAATATGGCCTATGTGCGTGAGCCAATGTTTTGCCTACATGGATGCACGAGCACTTAATCTGCCATTACGATGAAGTCAAACATGACTTATCAAAGAACGCATCAAAATTGAACACATTTTTCCCTAGCTATATATCGCAAACTTTATGAACAGAGTGGGCCAAAAGTCTGGACCCACCTAAATAAAACCCAGATACAATGGTTGGAGCTAATAATATGGCTGCCATCTTGGATACAACTCCAAATTTTCAAATGTGAAGCAGGTTATGTGATAATTGAAATGTGTGAAATGTGGAATTTTCTGAAAAGCACAATGGTGGTGATGTTATTTTTTATGCATCTTTACTCATTCTTGGTTAATGCAGTTTTTTGGTCAGACATAACATCCACATGGACTACAAGGGCAACGACTGCTGGTGACAACAAATTAACAAAATGTCACAAATGCCATGTTTTACAGGATTGCTTAATGTGTTGCTTACATAGAAAGCATGGTTATTTTGAAGGGAAATTTAGCCAATAAGACTCCACCATGGTCAAATTGGAGGCTATTAATAGGTGTTAGAAAAGAAACCCACAAACATGCATGCCACTGTATAGTGAACACTTTCTGAGAAATAAACGTCTCGATTCGTTTCACATGACCCTCATGTAATGCACTTTCTAGCAGTAGTCTTCAAAGTTCAAAATCTTTTTAATGACAACTGTAAACACTAAAAAGATACGCTTCACTGTAATGACTTTAATACAATTTTTTAGATGTTTTTCGATCATTATACACTCGAGCCTTTTCGGCATATAGAATTTACTATCAACATCCCCACATTCGGAATTTTAACATAAGTTTTCATGCTCCTACCTAAAACGCATCCTGAAAACTAGGAAATAAAGCTGCCCTTTACGCTCAGATAATCCAGCTCATCAATACACATTTCCACTTCTTTCAACATTGTACTCAGGAATTCATTGCTTATTCATGCAGAAAATTTCCAAATCACTAGTGTTCCATGAATATCGACATGAATACATTCAATAACAAGAATTTACCCCCCCCCCCTTCGCATGGGAAAGTGAAGAAGCCCCGAGTTAATCTATTTTTAACCCCTTTTATCCGCACTATTAACCTCAATTTCCTTTTTATTAACCTGAAAATTCATTTTCTCGAACCTAGTATTAAAAAAATGTAAAAGAGCTCTATCTTCTTTCGTTTCTTATCATTTCCGATCGAATGACATGTGTTGCCACTGAAAACAAAGACCACGTGACCGCTATCCCCACAACTCTATCCTCACTGAGAGAATTTGGCCGAAACTTCATAATATGGTAGATCTTGCCTAGAAGAACTTGCATACCCAATTTCACTCCTTTACATACGAGATGGTCCCCTCTAACTGCCATCCCCGTAACTCCGATCCCAGAAGGCTAATCAAAACCAAACTAAATAGTGAAGGACGACATACCTTTAGGAAGCTGCATTCCGAATTTCAACCATCTATGTCAAAAATTATCGAAAATATGAAAGGGACAGACAGACGGATATTGTAAAACCAAAAAGTAGCCCCATTCTTCTGTCTCGTAGAAGTCCGGATCAGAGAAATATGAGCATAGACTCCAGGAGGCATTTTCATTCATTCTCGTACGACAAACGCTGCTCTCCACATTCCGTGGAACAGGGGGATCATTTTGGTGTCGTCTATGACTAATAAACATTTTAAGGTGAAATGATATTCTTCATTTCTATATAGATCTTATAGCTATACACGAATACCCTTCTCTGTTACACTATCTGCATATTCTTATGTCGTCTTTTGTGTACTTTAGTGTTTACAAAAGATGCGGCCTATCTAATTTAGAAAACGCTCATGATCCTGGAATCAAACCAAAACACAAAGAAAATGACAATGAATGTGTATATATATATATACTCGTCTGAAAAAAAAAGCGATCTACACATTCATGCGCTTCTACGCTTAAAAACTAAGAAGGACAACGTCATACTAACCTTGCTGCAGACGAGGTTGAACGAGTACAACGGCCGGCGACCGGCCTCCATCGCTACCGCTGCCGCTACTTCCACCGCCGCCGTCGTTCCCGTAGCCGTACACGGCACCGCTCCTGCCAAACATGCCGGGCGATCGCCTCCACGACGGAGGCGAATGCGATACATCCAGCATGGCTGCCCGGCGCGCTAACTCATCACCAGAGCCAGAAAACAAACAAAATTCGAATCAAATTCACACAACTTCATCCACAACAACAACGACGTCGCATCAGCAATCCAAACACGAGCAGAGCAGAGCAAAACGTTCTTATCCAACTGCACGCTTCCCACTTGAATGAACAGTGGGGGGATGGCGATGATGATGATGATGATTCAAACACGAGCGAGCCAATGGTTGTCGACTGCCACCGCCGCCAGGCAAGGGAGGAGCGGCGGAAAGGGTCGGGAGGGGTGCTGCGTACCAGTTCCGAACTGAATGGCTGGCAGATGGTAGCCAGACAAGCGAGCGAGGTGGCGAAACAGCCAGCAGCCAGACGGCCACGTGCCTCAACAGTTCAAAGGTCGGGGAGCACACTCCAAATGGGTGCTGCGACCCCTATTCCAGCTCCACCTTTATCCCCCCACTCTCCTTTCAGGGCCCATTCTTGCGTACTCCCCCCCACCTCGTCGTCGATATCTCTCCCTCCAATGGCGCCTCCTCTCCAGAGGGATTTCTGAATAAAACGAGGCTCTCTTCCTCCACAGTGGCAGTAAATCTCAGCTACCCCCACCCTACAGACCCTACTACCCTCCTCTTTTCTCTCCAGCCATTCAAGGGAAAAGTCATCGGGGGCCATGAGAAAAACTCGTGCACTTCCATCACACTCCGCTCAACTCAACACCACCAAAAATCTCATCTACGCCATTGTGCTCAAATTCTCGCTCGAGCATTTTTCGACATCCCACTTAAACGCATAGCTATTTTAAAAAATCCTATTCCATAACGCATTCAAAATTGCGTCGGTTTATTATTACTAAAATTAAAAAAAAAAAGCTTCACCCCAGAGAACAATCCTAGACAACAAAAGTCAAATTCCTTTCTCGGCATCTTAATACACACGTGCGTTCCTTTCCAAAAATGCACCAATCCACCCATTAGGTCTATTACGCCCCCGGGCGTCTGCTATTGCGATTCCGCACCGACACGCACCGGCAGACATTTTGTTCCCCTTCTCCCATCAAATCTCGTCCTACCTCGAGACTGTATTCAATTCGCTGCATTCAAATCCTCGAAAGCCGAGGCGGCTCAGTTAGGCTTGACATGAACAAACCAAACGGCTACAAATGCTGCTGATGAAAGGTAAACGCCACAGAAGTCAATATGACTTACTGCGCATGCACAAAACAAAAAACCCAACCAATCATCTAATGGAAATTAACACAGAATATACGACACGGGTAAACCATTTATTGATGCCGACGCGTTTCGGTAATGCACCATCCTCATGGGCGAAACAGCTATAGTCAAATAGATGACATTACATCGAATTTATAGTAACAGAGACGAGAAGTCTGTATTAATTTCCTTTATATCAACCTATACTACGACACTAGACAGCATGGATATAATCAAGATGAATGATCTAATGACCGTCAGAGTACTCTGCTTTACCATATCACTCAAAAATGCATTAACTTTTAAAATTATCAACTAAAACGTTTGCTATGAATTCTCAAAAATCTAATTTAAACGAAGCTACCGGAATAACCATTTTACAAAGCAGTAGGGTAAATCTTGAAAGGAGTACGGCCAATTTTATAATGGGCCGACGCGTTTCGGTGCACTCATCATCAAGGGCAAAATCATATTGAAATCGAATTGTACACGAGACTTCATACTACATCAAGATGGTGTGCTTACCAATCAGCTACACAATCGCTGAGGTGTAGAGTAAAAGACTGAAATCCTTACTAGTCCTAATAGGCCATTTCGTGCATGACCTCTTGGGTTTTGTGGAAAAACTGCTTCCATCCCACCCGAACAAATTCCGTACACTTGACTGTTCAATTGTCGAGCCAATTCCGTTTCTTAGAATGCCGACGAGGGGCGACCATGAAACTGGGACAATCATTGAAAAAAAAGAGCAAAGAGCACGTGTATTGGTGGTAAGGTTAGCCCTTCTTCCAAGTGACGAGATGAGCTGTTTGAGGCATGACTGAAGAAGGTTTCACTTTGGCTGCAAGGACCTTCCATGCAGTTGTTTCTTGAGGTTAAGGACAAGGAAGTAACAGAGCTTGGCGTCAGGGGCAGGGGAAAATAGGGTGAATGAGACAAAATTTCCTATCTCAGCTCACTGCAAGTTTCATATGAATGAACAGGCACTTTGTCCTGTAGAAGACGCGCCATCTTCCTGGCCTCTAATCTAGCCTTAATAAATTCCCACAGATTCTTCAGAAGGTTTCTGTTATTCCCAATTACTGTGTTGCCTTACGAGCGTAATAAGCTAGCGGGATCCCCAAAAATCACTCAGCATGACTTTCCCCGACAACAGCTGGGTTCGCATTTTTTTTCGGAGTGTGGTAATGGTGCACTTTCCACTATTTGTTAAAATTCCCAGTCATAATAGTTCACCAGGCACTCATTCACTGCACCAGCCTGTCAAAGAAGCCTTCTGGGTCGGCCTACCAAAATTGCAACATGGGAGACCTTCTTCAAACATGTTTGAAATGTACCGACTTACCTAATGCACTTGCAGACATAACTTTACCACCAGCATTCCTGTCAATGGCTTTCTTTCTTCAGTAGGATTATTAAGTGAAGATGAAAAGCGAAAGGAAAAATTCCGCAACCTAAATTCGGACCGGGGACCACGACTATCTAGTTTGTCGCCTATACTCCACTGGGCCACCACGGCAAGACTGTCTCCAAGTATTCTAAAGACTGCTAAACAGTCAAAGCGGAAAACCAATTATAGGGTAGGCATCTAACTCGTAGGTCGGGAATTCTTGCTGAACCATCAGTAAGCTGATGAAGATTCACAATAAAGTGGTGGCTGAGCTACGCCTTAGCTTCAGTCTTCAACCGCCATTTT
>JAHWFO010023044.1:130439-162698 GCA_023313115.1 Rhysida immarginata | reverse complement strand
AATTCTACCAATAATAAGCCTTAAATTTGGACGCATGACCAAAAAGTCAGGCGGCCTTCCAGGCCCGTAGCCAGGGGAGGGTCGAGGGGGGTCGACGACCAAATGTGCAAAAAGGTCCGACTCAGTGGAATTTTTGAAAAAAAGTCCGAAATTTTTGAAAATCGACTCCCCCAAGATAACGTCCTGGCTACGGCCCTGCCTTCTCTCTAGGTGCTGACACAGACTCATCCATTGCGACCACCATGTCCAAAAAAAGTCATCTGAACGCCACACTTGTAATATGTTAGACCTTCTTCAAACATGGTCTTCCACAGAGTTGAATTATCTGATGCATATGTAAAGATATGCAGATCTCGGTGGACGAGAGTGTTAGGACGCAGATCCTCTGCCTCGAGTGATTATTAGTCGCGGGTTCGAATAATTATGAGTTGAATTCGTCTTGACGTCTGATATGCAGTTTTAGTTGAAAAATTACGGAAAACGCGTTTCCGAGTTGGGCTCGCCTTGTCGATTAATTTACAGTGGCATGGGATGCTTGTGTTTGTCCTTTCTAACAGATTCCAATCCGTATTTGGCCTGTTTGGAGGCTTACTTACTGGTCTATTTTGCCTTCTTAATTAACCATGCTTTGGAGGAGACCTCGTCGTGCAGCGGGCAGATGATGGCTGTAGACGATGATTATGGACTAACTTTACTATCAATGGCTCTCTTTCCTCGGCATGTTTATGATCGCCCATTGTAATTTATAAGTGCGAGAAAAGTCGTTTCACTGAACTACACCCAAAATTCACTCAAAATTCTCCGATAAACGCTCAATTTCCTTGACCCCTTTTACGTTCGTTCGTTTAGCTTTTCTTTTTTTTAATTAAAATATTCAAAAAATTCACTATTCAAACAAAATTTCCTTAAATTCCCCAAAAATTCCTTTTCCTCTTCCCAGCATCAAAGAAACTTCCCGGAAACTTTCCCTCGCCGCCTTCTTTAGGTCAAATTTCGCTGTAGAAACCTTTCAGTGGGTGAATGCAAAAAATCAATTTATAAATAAAACATCACAGCCTACAGCAGGGACCTCAAATCGGGTTAAAAAATTAACTTCTCAGTCAGCTGAGCTGTCGACGCCAGGGGCCAAATAGGGCCGATCACGCGATGACAAAAGGAGAGTCGCCCCTAACAGCGGGGGAGTTCTGAGGATTACATCATCCAAACCAACTCCTGGAGGCTCATTAAATTTCCTTCAGAAAAAAAATCAATTCCCAGCTATGTTACAGAACCTGAGTCAATTCCAAAAAAAATCCTTTTTCCTTTTCTTTTTCTCAATTTTTACATTCAAAACTCTCCCAGTCACGATACCCCCTCCTTTGCGGTTTTTGCGGTGAGACGAGTTCCAAATCACTCGCACCCAGTTCAGCCACGCCTCCCTCGACAGGAGCGACAACCAGATCGCGACTTGAGCTCCCAACATCCACAACAGCTTGCTTCCTCTGCCTCGTTCCAAATCAATGCAAAAGAGGGAGTTGCAGTCGTCGTCTCCATCTCTATACCCCCCCACAACCAAACCCTCCCTTTTGGAGGTGAACAACACCTGTGTCGCTTTTCATTCAAAGTAGCCAGCACACAAAATCCAAGCTAGGGAGTAGAGCCCAACCATCTTCCGATACTCATATGCTCCCCTCCAACCTCCAACTCGTGCTTTCTCCCAGCGGAATGACACAACAACGGAAGCACCCCAATCGCACTACCCCCTCCCCCTCTCTCTTAATTCCCATCCTCTCTCAAAACCGGATATTCCACCATCTTTAATGGCAACCGGAATCGAGCCGATGACGCAACCCAAATCTAGTTTTTGCTCTGTGGTTATTACTACTGCAAACGCAATAAAAATCTGGTTTAGACCCAATTTTTTTCACTCTTTCAGTACCCCCCTCTTAACAACCCAGTAAATAACAAAAATCCCTCCCAAGAGCAACCCCTCCCTTTTTACATTCCCCTCAAAATGAAGAAACTCAACCATAACGAATAATCCCACGCTAGTGACTTCAACAACACGAAAAATAAGCCTAACGAAATCCCACACTTGCCTTCTCAAAGCAGTTAAATAATCGCAGGTTAGCGATTTCATCAACAAAAGATGCCATACTCGGGCTCAGTTCCTGTAAAAAGTTCAGAGAAAATCAGAACTTGACCTCGTACATAAAACTCCTTGCCAAAAAAAAAAAAAGGATATTTTGCGTTCTTTTGAGTGGAGAGTAATCAAGGAACTTTTCTAACTACACGTTTAGACTTTCTCCTGGACAATGTACTTATTTTTCTAGTCGACCCCAAAAGGAACATTAATTTATACTCTGTCCAATGAAAGAAAAACTGGGCGTGTCCAGTTAAATTTCCAATTTCAATTGTTAAACATTGTTTAATTTTACTTAGCAACAATGTCAAACAATTGAAATCGGAAATTTAATTAGACACACCCGTTGGACAGGGTATAGTCAAAATTAAAATTTACATTAAACAAACTGAAGGTGATAAAATATTAGAATAATCCCAAGATAGAGAAAAAATTAGATTAGTGACAAAAAAAAATACTCAAATCATTTTTATCGAAAATGATTCATCAATTTAAAACTTAAGAGCGTTGCCCCATTGGCTTTAATTACAAAACTTAGCGTATTTGGCATGCTACTGTTGACCAACTCACCATGTTCTTCACCACTCATCTTCGACCAAATCGGTTGGATTGCCCAAATCAATTGGATTGCACCTTCGAGCATGAAAATAGAAGGATTGCACATTGCTAAGTGGTTGGATTGCACATTCTATTTTCATGCTCGAAGTACTGCACATTGTTTAGTTTGTGGGGGTCTTTGTTCAAGTCTAGCTTCATCAACTTCATAAATTTTCAATTGGATTAAAATCTGGCCATGGTAACATATTTTGTTATAATTGAAGTCAATCTTTCATGGATTTAGCAGTAGGATTAGATGCACCATCCTCCTATAACAGAAAAGAATCACAGCACACATCTTCAGAAGATGGGATTATGAAATTGGGATTTTTTGATCGACCTCAACATTTTCTATACCATTTAGGACGCATAACTTTCCTACTCTATCTGATGACACACATCTCCATACCATGATTAAAGCAGCAAATTTCAATGATTTCTCGAGGCAGTTCCTGTTGTTTCATGTGTCTGTCTCCACGCGTGTGGCGCTTGGTCACTGGAATAACGTCCTACTGAGAACACAGATTCATCACTCAATAGGACGTTACTCCAGTCACCTAGTCCCTAATTAACTCTTTCCGTTTTACACGAGCAGGTCTTTGCTAAGTCAAAGTCAACAAGGAGTTAATTGTGGGAACTCTGGACTGAAACGCAAACAAATATAGTTCTTGATGAAAAATAGGAAATAAAATTCCACAGCCTAGATTCGAACTAGGAACCTAGCCTGCAGACTAGATAACTGCTCTAACCCCAAAAGACATTTAAAATAGCGTAATGCTTTCATGTCCTCAGTGGTGCAATGGGTTAGCGCGTCGGCAGCATAAGCCCAAGGTTCCTGGTTCGAATCCAGGCTGTGGAATTTTCTTTCCTGTTTTTTTCATCAATAATTTAAACATCTGATGTGTGGCATAGGATAAAACGCTCAGCCAGCATTCTTGAGTTATTCTTTAATATAGTTCTGCTTTTTGAATTGCTCCGCACTTTTTCCACTTATTGTTGAGCATTTGATGATTTTCATAGCTTCTGTTTGAGTTCTTCCCAGTTCTATAAAAATCCCATATTGTTCACTTTGTGACATGATGTACGTCCACCCATGTTGCTCAGCCCGAACTAAGAAAAGTTCTAATGGCTTTTATATCGATTTACATTAACCACTTGATATGTAAAGCACTTGCAATATTTCTGCTCAGTTTATTGAACAGTTCTGGAATTTTTTTTCTCTGTATTGAGATTATTCTATTATTTTGTCACCTTTAATATAAATCTTAATTTTTTGAGATCGACTAGAGGAAAAAAAGTCTAAACTTTTGTTAGAAAAGTTCGTTGATTAATCTCAAATTTAATTTCAGAACCTAACGTTACAGTTAGTCTCCTTTTTGGCAAGCATTGTATAAGTAAATGGGATAAACTGTGAAAAGAAGAACTTAGGCCTAACAAAAATCCCACGCTGGCCTTAGCTTCCCCCCCCCCCCCCACTCTAGTTAACAACAACACTATCGTTAAATACGATAAAGACCTAGCACGTGACAAGTTAATAACGTTCAATACGTAAAAAAATAAAAAAATACTTTTCAAATCTCGCGATAACAGATACGAGATAAAAAGAGAAACCAACCAGTGGCAACAGCAGCAGCACCTGCTCCTCTGTTGTACGGGATGCCCAGTCTCTTCCACCCACCCGCAGGCAGAGGAGGGGGAGAAGAGAAACTCGGAAAATGCACCATCTGCTCCCCGGCTACTCAAAAATGGACCCCCAACTGTTAATAGGACGAGGGTTAAAAAAAAAAAAGGCAGACCAAGAAGAAAGGGGGCAGTTCTCGAAAGAAGAAACGCGCACACCCAGCCAACAACAGTAGCCTAATCACCAATGCTCAAATCATAACAGACCACTACAGGAAGAAATGATAACACCTCAAGGTTTATTTATTATCAATAAAGTAAGCCCGCAAAAGTGAAATAAGAAACAGTTTCCTATCTTAATCAAAAGAGAAAACTTTAACGAGATTAAGTTGAGAGCGGACCTCCCTTCCAGGCTCCAAGCTAACTGAATGCAGAGGATTTGCCACAGCTTTCAGTAGGAAAATGCAGCAAATTTCACTTGGAATTGTTAAAATTACCAACTTCTTGCAGAGTAGTACATGACAGATCCATGAAATCAGTCAACTGTTCTTATAGCTCTACAGCAGCGCCTTTAAGGGAGACATAAATCGTTTACGAAAAATCACTTGAAGACGGGCCCTTGGAAATGAGCCATGTCCAGGAAGTAAATTGATAAAAAATTAACATTTCATTGTTAAACAATAATAACGTGTGGCCACGTACACATGCGCTAATTTATTAGCATGCACCTCTTGCCAAAAACATTAACCAGAACTGCTAATGTTGGTTGATCGTCAGCCTCACAAATTTGTTATGAAGTAATCGACTGCGAGCGACATGAAAATCCATAAGTTGGGCCTTCCAGCTAGGGTTACAGAGACCCAAGAGCAACGTTCCAAAACAGCTCTTCACAATAATCTGTACGAAAAAAAGAAGAAAAAAATTTTGGTCAATGATGATGAGACGTACATCTATGGATTCATCCCAACTTACGTATGGCCAACAGTTCGATTCCCATACGAAATTTCCGAAGAGGCACTTAATCTGGCAAGCCGGACCAGGATGGAAATGTCTCGGTGCCATTTTATACAGAATGGGACCATGAACGCCGAAGTGTATCTCAAGGAATGCGTAGAGAAAAGATGAACTACCTGGATGATGTCATAGGAAGAACAACGCTCTAAATGCCCACAAATATACCGGGGAATTTAAATATTCTGATCAACGCTGCGAATTCTGCCAAGACAACGGATCCCTAACCAATAAAAGCTTTCGGAAATAACTGGAGCAGGATCAACAAAAAGGTTGCGAAAACTCATGGCAGTCAGTTAAGAAGAAGGCAAGAGAGTTGCTTTGCATAAATAAGCAAATCTCTTATTCCAAGACTGTTTTGCAAGCAAAAGGCGGACCTACACTATTCATTATGATCATCTAGACGTTTCCATTATTTTGTCCAACCAGTCTAGTCTATTGGAATGGAAACTGCGATCTATACGATAAGATTAATGTAGATACAGCACGATCTTAGAAGACGTCGAGGGTTTTCGTACGTTTTTGAAAGTTCGAAATCATTTAGTTGCCACGTATAAGGGGTACTGCAGAAGTTCGTAACCACGGCCAACAAAAGAGGTTAGAACAAAACTTTATAAATTAACATCAAAGTACTCTCCATGGAAGCTGTGCACAGATTAATCCGTTTAAAGCATCCAGAAAGAGCTTTATTTCCGGAGTGACTACTGCATCAGAAGGACGTCAACTGCGCGGATGGTCTTCCAGAGACTTTCGGTCCCTTCCAACTTTCGACAGAAAATAGTCCGGGACAATTTCTCCCAAAGCTCCATAGCACTTGTTTTGATCTAGGCCCTTCTTTACTGCCATCGATTTTTCAGCTAAAAATTTCTTCAGTTAACTCTCGTACGAGTAAGGTGTACCACATTAAGATGTTCACTCTTTGCATTCAGTAACGTTAAAACGAAAAATGCAACACATTAAAAAAAATTTTTTTTTTAGAAAACTGCTTTTTTTTTCGCCTGAAAAAATTTATATACTTTTTATGAACACAGACCCCTTCAAAACATCTCATTTATTTTATAAAAAAATGTTTAAAAAATTCCTCCCCGAACACCAGCTTTCTTCGAAGAACCCCATCTGGTCACATTTCAATAAACAGGCAAATTTCCATAGGAAATAGCGCCATTACTCCTTTTTAAATGCCACTCAACCAGCAGGGCGGCCTTTTGTTTTCGGGAGGAAGGGTCCTCCCCCTTTGCCCTTGACAGCAACAACAAGAATAGGAACCCCTAGTCAGCTGTTCCGTCACCTGTTTCCCATTTCCCGGACATGCGACATTAGACACACGCGACCTCAACACCTTCTGTTCAAAAAAGGTAAAACCCGACAACAACATGGCTCCACTGAAATTAACCAAACTGAGAGCAAAACGCGATTAAGATTATAAAGAGAAAAAAATGACGCTCAACTAACGAAAAACGAGAATCTCGCGTGAGAGCGGACGTGACTTCCCTTCCTTACCATTAGCGAGATCAGAGAAAACAGTTCAGATCGATGCGGTTAAGGTCCCCGGCACAACAGGAAAAGGATTTACCCGTCGCGCAAAGAAGAAAGGTGGCGTGAAAACGCCGCAACCACCTGCCACTTCGACCAGACCCATCCATTATTAAACACCACGCGACCCCCTCGGGCCAAAAAATGCCTTCCTTTCGTCACTTACAACAGGAAATGACAATTGCCAACAACAATTCTTAAAAAGGAGATACGACAAACCTGTCTTACGCCTTTTTATTGACCCCGCACACTCGAGTATTGCACGCAGCGCGCCAAACCGATTTACAGCTTTTGCATGCTTAATTAAGTGGACACTCCGCCTCCTTGTAATGCAGATTTGATAAAAGCGACATTCACCGGCAGTCGATATCTGTTTCATAAGCCTAAACGTGACAAATCACTCGTGTAAACAATCTCTGACACGCCCGCGCGCGTGTGCTTGTGCAACATTGCTAAGGCAACCCGCCAATCGTTCATTTTAATGTCGTCCTTGTGAAGTCATTTATCTAGAGCAGACCACTTCATTGTAAGCTTGACTAAGAACAATCGCATGATAGCTTGAAATCATGCGAAATAGAAGTAACACAGAATTACGTGATCTATGGCTTATAGTAAGAAACACACTATTCTAGGTACCTACAACAACTAGTGGCACTGCCAGACTATATTGCGCCCTAGGCGAGCCCAGTATATTATACAATATTGCGCCCCAGCCAAAACCTACGTAAGGTTGGTCAAGTGGTCAGAATTGTCCCCCAAGCAAGACCAGTATACTGGTCGAGACTGCGCCCCAGGCAAGTCAATATTGTGCTCCAAGGAAAATCAGAATATTTCTCAATATTGTGCCCCAATCAAAACCTAAATAAGGCTAGTCAACCAGTCAGAATTATGCCCGAAACAAAACCTAGGCAAGTGTACTACAAAAATTACTTTTTTTTGTAGTCAATATTGTGCCTCAAGAAAGGTCCGTACTGTGGTCAATACTGCATTCAAGGCAAGACTTAAGCAAGGCTAGTCAAGTGATCGGTATTGTATCCCAGGCAAACTCTGTGTAAATTTTTATTGCGCACTAGGTAAGACCTGTGTATTAGTCAATATTACGTCCTGGCAAGAACTAGGTAAGTCTGGTCTAATGGTCAGCTTTGTGCCCCAGGCCAGAGCTAGACAAGGCTAGTATTGTAGTTATTATTCTCCACGCCAGACCTACACAAGGTCAATGTATTAGTCAATATTGTAACCAAGGCAAGAACTAGGTAAGACCAGTTTGGTGTTCAATAACACTATTGAAACCACCGTGCTCTATGTAAGACCACTCGAGTCTTTCTATTGCGCCCCAAATAAGACCAGTGTATCAGTCAATATTGCGCCTCAGGCAAAGCCAAGGTAGTGGTTAATACTGTGTCCCGAATAAGAGTTAGGTAAAGTTAATCAAATGGCCAGTATTGTGCCTCAGGCAAAACCTACGCAAGATTAGTGTAGTAGTCAACACTGCGTTAAAGGCAAGCCAATGATAGTGGTCGGTAGTTTGCCCCAAGACTAGGCAAGTCCAGTGTATTAGTAAAGGTCCCCCGTAAGAAAAAACCCAGACGCCATCGTAGCGGAAGGGACAAGAAATCATCATCGTCATCATCCGAGAGGGATGGCAGTGCGAATCGTCATGGCAGCTCCTCCCATCGGACTCGCTCTCCGATTCGGCGGACTTTAGCTCTAGGCAAGTCCTGTGTAGTGGTTAATATTACGCCCCAGGCCCGTGATAACAGTCAATATTGCGCCCCAGGCTAAACCTAGGTAAGATTAATCAATGGTCAATATTGTGCCCCAGGCAAGCCAGTATAGTAGTCAAGATCAATCTACTGGTTAATACAGTATCCCTGGTAAGGCAATTACGCCCCCAGGCAGAACTTAGGTAATGTTAACCAAGTGGTCAAGTTGGTCCCTTAGGCTAGATTAGTCTCGTGTAGTGGTCACTATTTTACTTAGGTTCAGTATTTCACTTTCATAGGTCTAAGCCCTAGGCACCGCCTAGTTGGCTTATTATGGCAATATGAAATTACGCTTAACACCAATTTTAGTACCAAGGACTAATGTTGAGTTTGACATTAGGCCTAGAATGCGTATTCAAATCTCCCACATTCCTTTTTATTAGGCTTTTAGGCCTACCTTTCACATTTCCCTTTTATCGTTAGGCCCCTAATGCCGACACAAGCGAACTTCCCACTCGAGCCACGTTCATCTTCCTTTGAACTTTGGAGGAAAAAGATTTCACACGCCGCGGAAAGAAATTCCCATTGCGCGCGCGTGCCAATTCTTCTTCCCCGTGGGAAAGTTGCATCCTCCACCAAGTGAAAGGCACACGGAAACGACTCGGCTCCTCTTTGTACTTCTTCCTCCTCCTCCTCTTCATGACTTTAAAGATGAAGCGATTGCGCAAAGACAAAACACGGTTAGCACATCGACTAAAGGCGATTAGACACAGACGCTCATCCACCAAAAACGGAAGAGAGGACAATGAAGAAATAAATCCAAATAGAACGCCGGTCACATAAAAATACATGCAGCGCGTGTAGCCGTGTATGTATAAACAAGGAAATTAAATGAATTAAAGCCATCAAGGAACAAGGTCAGGCAAAGCCATTAACTCGTGAGTGCGAGTCAGACGAGATTTTTTCGTTTCATTTATTTATTTACGCATTAAAGTGATGCTGTTTCATTCCAGCCTTAAAGAGGAAATGTTGCAGATTCCAGAAGACAATGTTTACCATTCATGGTGGAGCTAATCCTACAGTCATCTGGTGCTCCATCTTGTTGGTAGACTATGATGGCTTAGCCATTTGACTACCATTTGTCAAATTATCATTTATACACCACTCGTAGCGGAATGAATAATTCTGATCAGGAGGTACATTACCTTGTTAAAAGTATCTGGATACTTGGTGAACTAAACTACAAGGTGTTTCTAAATTATCTCCTGTATTGAACATGTTTATTACTCAAAAACTATTACAGATTTTAACGTGATTTTTTTATTCACAAAGAAAAACTCAAAACGTTTCTTAGCATGCCTTAATAAATTTCAATGTACCCTTCCCCCCCATTTATGGCGTGAAGGACGTCAAAGCGAAAAACTCCATTTCCTCCCATGTTCGGGCTAGCATTTTGGTGCGGTTTTTAATGCATGGTCGAGTAATCGGAGCTTTCTTTTTCGCTGAAGACACCATTACCGCTGCAACCTACCTAGATATGCTGGAGAACTACCTGATTCCACAGGTGGAAGAACTCCAGCCCATCATAGTCTACCAACAAGATGGAGCACCTTCTCACTGGGGCCTGCGAGTTAGGTAGTGCCTTGATACGAACTTTCCAGGACGATGGATTGGAAGGGATGGGCCAAGCCCCTGAACCCCCTCGCTCACCCGATGCGAACCCTCTGGATTTTTTTCTTTTGGGAATATGTGAAAGACAGAATGGTAAGACCAACGTTGATGACATTGTAACTCTCAAGAACAGAATAATTGAAACAATCGCTGAAATCACCCCCGAAATGCTAGCCCGAACATGGGAGGAAATCGAGTTTCGCTTTGACGTCCTTCAGGCCATAAATGGGAGGGGGGGGGGGCACACTGAAATTTATTAAAGCATGCTAAGAAACTGAGTTTTTCTTTGTGAATAAAAAAATTCGTTAAAATTTGTAACATATTTTGAGTAATAAACATGTATAATACGGGAGATAATTTAGAAACACCCTGTAAACAGGGCGACGGACCACCTGTACAGCCTCTACTCGTCTAGAAAGACTTTCCACAAGTTTATGGAAGGTCAGAGCTGCAATTCTGTGCCGTTCCTCACTTAGAGCAGCTGCCAACTCTGATACTCTTATTGGGAAACTGGTCGAGCACATTTCATCGAACCATCCAATGGGGAAGTTGCATGGATTTTTTTTTTTTTACAAATTAAAGCACTGTTTTATACAGATTGTGTTACGCTGAATACAAAATCGTTGTTAAATTTATTAGAAATATTAAAGAAACCTATTAAAATTAGCGCTAAAAACGTGAAACCACGCCTCCCAACGAAAACGATATCTGACGTCACTTTCCAGCAAACGCAATGATTTTATGTGCATGTGAAGCTCGATCTGATGATTAAGCTTTGTTGGGTGTAATCTTTAACCATTGTTGGTGATAATTATGAGCAGGCAAGTGACACCATAATACTCACAGGCTAAGACGTACCGTTTTCTTGTGGTGTCAACTTTAATATTTTTTTAAAAAATAACTATGAATATTTTTCACAAAATAATTACTATTCCATGATATTGATAATGAACGGATATTTATAAGAGAAAAGGACGAGACACAAACACCCTGGAATACAATAAATAATAGTTATTAAAAATGAAAAATAAAATAATTAACAATTAACAAAATAATTAATAAATAATAAGTAAAAACAAAATAAAACTAGAAATATAAAATCAAATAAAAAGCTGACGTTTCGGATAGAGACTATCCTTTATCAAAGCAAAAAGGATAATTCTCTAAAAGCAATTAGAATATTAGAGAATTATCCTGAAGTTATGAAAAAAGTACGACAATCGACAATCGAACAGTGAAGTGAAAAGAAAGACGCGAGTGGTCCAGGAGCCAAGCTCACTTTGCACGCTCGCCCAAAGAGTAAACCAGAGGAGGTACACTGAATTGGGTGAGAAGCCTGGTGAACCTCTTAAGTCCTCCAGAGAAGAAGTCCCCAGAAGGGACGAGAGTCAGATTGTAGATTGACGAATAGAGTCCCCAAAAATCAGCAGGATCTAAAAGATCCAATAGTTGGGGAAGGCGGCCTTGTTAACGTCATCAAAGCAGACATCCAGGATATGGCGCGGTCTTCGAAAGCTGAGGGGATTCTTTACAACGAGTGGACGATCCAGAATACCAGAAACCAGGGTGTTTTCATGATTCTCCATCTTGGGTAGCATGTTCTTCATAAGTGTCTGGACAAAGGTGCCTATGTGGGTCATCCCCAAATCGTCATAGATAGAGTGGTTGTTGGCAACTCTTCTGTCAAGTTGGGCAATGGATCGGAGAGCAACATTTTGGAAGGTCTGGAGATCCTTCCACCTAGATTTGCAAATAGAAGCCCAAGCAGGCATTCCATGAAGCAAAATAGTACGAATCACAACCTTGTATATCAAGAGTTTGTTATCTACACCAAGAGCGCCGTTTCGCCCCAGAAGTGCAATCAAACTGAACCTCGCTTTCTTTGCTTTGTTGAGCGCGTATTGGACTTGGTCGTTCCAATTTAGTTTGGAGTCGATCATTACACCAAGATATTTGTAGCTTTTTACCCACTCAAGTTTCTTGCCAAATAAGAAGAGGGGCTTTGGAGGGTTTTTGCATTTGCGAGTGATAAACATGACCTTGCACTTTTTGACATTCAGCTTTAATCGCCACTTAGTGAACCAGCTCTCGCACTGATGTAGTCGAGTGATGACATGTGCTGGTTTTCGTGCCCAGGTCATGATGGACCCGTCGTCAGCAAATAAGTAAAGATTACACTTTGCAAACTTGGGGAAATCATGGATAAAGAAGTTGAATAAGGCTGGCCCCAAGACAGAGCCTTGGGGTACACCAGCATTAACATCGCAGGGTTCAGACAAGGAGTCCCCAACCTTAACACGAAAAGTCCTGTTTGACAGGAAGGAGCGAACCAGAGCAATTACATCGTCAGGGAACCCGTAGGTAATCATTTTGTAATTGAGCCCATCATGCCAGACTTGGTCAAAGGCCTTTTGGACATCGAGGAAAACGAGACCACCAAACAGAGAGGTTGAGAGGACCGTTTAAATCAGCAACGAGCCTCCATAACTGAAGCTGACAAGAGTGGCCTGGACGGAAGCCAAATTGCTCACTACGAATGAGGTTGTTTGCCTCGCAGTACTCATTGAACCTCTTGAGTATAGTGCGCTCAAAGACCTCCGAAAGCATGGGCAACAAGCTAATGGGCCTATAACTTGTGGGAAGAGCAGGATCCAGTCCAGGTTTAGGAATGGTGATGATGACTGAGTCCTTCCAGGCACTAGGGAAATGGCCGCTAAGCCAGCAGTCATTCATGACCTTGGTGATGATGCAGATAACACTGGGAGGCAAATTCTTGAGAGCACTGTTGGTAATGGTGTCGATGCCGGCTGCCTTTTTATCTGAAGTTATCTGAGAATTATCCTGAAGTTATGAAAAAAGTACTAAAGGACGCCTTTCTTTTTCACTACACCGTCTTCCCCAACTATAGGACCACTCGCGTCTTTCTTTTTCACTACACTGTTCGATTACTTTTTTCATAACTTCAGGATAATTCTCTAATATTCTAATTGCTTTTAGAGAATTATCCTTTTTACTTTGATAAAGGATAGTCTCTATCCGAAACGTCAGCTTTTTATTTGATTTTATATTTCTAGTTTTATTTTGATTTTACTTAATATTTATTAATTATTTTGTTAATTGTTAATTATAATTTCATTTTTCATTGTTAATAACTATTATTTATGATATTGATAACGAATACTATAGAAAACAATTTAAAATTTTCATGCAACTTCCCCATTACATGGTCTTTATTTGTGGACGGGAGCACCGACAAATTGACAAACAATGCTAAACTAGATCCACTTTGTAGGCAGCGCAAAACTGTGTAAAACACAGACCGCAGAATCCACAGTTTTCATCACACGAACCACATAACGCAGGCCATTTCAAGAGAAACAGACCCACACTATAATGTTGCCACCATCAAATTTCACAGTTGCCATAATCCATTTATAACTTATTAGCATTTTGGATGCAGCCATAAACATAACTAAAATATCTGCTTCAATATTTGTTTACATATGGCAAGTAAACAAAAAAAAATGATCACTGTCTATATCTTTTCTGTAAATTCATGCAATTATAATTATGATTAAACTTGTGAAAAGGCACTGAATGTTCGTGATAAAGTCCTACATGTTTGTGAAATTGTACTGAAATGATTGTGAAAAGTAGTAAGTTATTTTAAAAAAGTACGAAAGTGTGAAAACGCTGTAATACTCGTGTCATTTCAATTCATTTATTATTTCTGTGCTTGTCTTTTAATCTGTCTATCTACAGTGTCCGAAAAGTATCTTTACACTTCAGAAAATCATTAAAAAGAAAAACCAGGATAAGCACTTACGTTTCTTGTATTAAAGAAAGAAAGTATCAAAGTTTTTTTGACAATGTTTAGAAATTTCTAATCCGGTTCTGGGAAGCACTGGTGAATCGACAGTTTCGATGGCGCTATAATTGGACTTTTTAATTCGTCCGTGTCACGAATTGAGGATTGGTAAACAAGGTTTTCACGCAGCCACATTAAAAAAATCCGAATGTGTGCTATCTGGAGATCTAGGTGGCCATGGTAATTTGGACCTCCTCGAGAATTTTTCATCCAGAACATTGCACACTTCCAAATTCCTGTGCCAAGAAATAATGTGAAAAGTTGCCTCATTTGAAAACATTACACGTTCCAGAAAATTTTCTCCATATTTTTAACAGACTTCAAAAAAAGGAGGTTATCAATTCGACTCGTATGTATGTAATGTTGTTGGAATTGCACAATATTTATATATGTTAGTCTATGTGGGCTTCTAAACAAGTATGCCAAATTTCATAAGTGTATGTATGTATTTGTTTGTCCACGTATCTCTCAGAAACTAGAAATCGAATTGTAATAATTCTTTTTTTATTGGATTAAGTATCTTTCAAACTTAAGGAACAGTCCAAGTTTCATCAAAATCGGTTCAGTAGTTTTCAAAGTATGGACTGATTATAGTTAGACGATAGTGAAAGTTTCATCAAATTCGTTTTTTTTATACTCTGTTTAATCTTGTGTAACATTTCTTCTGCAAATGTTAGACGTCGAGGCTTATCATCATCGGGCTTTAACCGTAGCCAACGAGAAAGACTCTTTAGTTGGCTATGCTTTAACACATGCGAAAGTGGAAGTTTATATGCAGAAAGCCGCAATTTCTTCTGCAGCACCTATATAAAGATTTATAATTAAGACTTAAACACAACTTAATTTCTAACAAGATTAAACAGAGTATAAAAAAATTAAACAGGTGGTGGCCTTACGGAGTATAAAAATTAAACTCTCCCTCTGTTATACTGTAAGGCCACCACCTGTTTAATCAATAGGAACAGTATTATGATCCACCCTTCTACCGACAGAGTATAAAAAACCGACTTTGATGGAAACTTTCACTATCGTCTAACTATAATCAGTCCATATCTTGAAAACTGCTGAACCGATTTTGATGAAACTTGGACTATTCCCTAAGTTGAAAGATACTTAATCCAATAAAAAAAGAATTATTGCAATTCGATTTCTAGTTTCTGAGATACGTGGACTAACATACATACATACAAACATAATACATACCCCCACTTATGAAATTTGGCATACTTGTTTAGAAGCCCACATAGACTAACATATATGAATATTGTGCAATTCCAACAATGTTACATACATATGCATCGAATTGATAACCTCCTTTTTTTGAAGTCGGTTAAAAATATAAAGATACTTTTCGACACCCTTATAACCCATAATCATTGTCATGAATCTCATCTTTGCAGCTCAGAAGCATCACTTGATTTAATGGTCCAGAAAACCATGCTGTAATTCAGGCTAAAAAAAAAATAAAAATAAAATAAAAGGGGGGAGGGGGAGTTCCAATAAAAATATTAAACACACGGTTTCAAATTATTGGCTAGTGCGTATAAGAGTACTATCGTGTTAATTTTATTCCACTTGAAAATCATGAACTTTAGGGCTATTTAGCATCCATTCATTACGCAAACGACGATGAAGTTGGGGGGCGGGGTACTGATTTCTTACTGACGACCAGCTTTACAAATTCCATTACGCTCACGTCACTCACGTGCTAATATCTCTTTCAAATTTTATTTTTATAGCTTTCTTCAAAAACTCCATTCTCTCCATTTCCTTTTTTCTTCAAACAATTATCCGAAGCAACGGGGGCGGCCAGCCTTTCGCTCTTCGTCAAACGAGAGTCAAAGGTTAGAGGGCAGCTGAGCGAGGTCGCCTTTCAACCTCGTTAAACGCAATTTTCTTCATTCTCCCCTCCCCCCCCTCCATTTCCTATGAAGCTTAAAAGCAGACGAGAGAGAGAGAGAGAGAGAGAGAGAGAAAGAGAAGACACTAGATCGAGTTCCGCCATTTATACAAAAACCACCATAGAAGCTGCTGCTGTTGTTGTGGTCATTAAACAACAATACACAACTTCTCCTCGCCAGTAGTTCCGCTATATTTATTCCCGCCCCGGAAAGCAAACATTTAACGAAATAAAAATCTATAAATTATATATAACAAAAAAAAAGACAATACCTATAAAAATAACAACATCGTCGTCGAGGAGAAAGTACGGCTGCGCCATGTTTACCATTTCGATCGCCTGCATCCTTCTCCAAATAAGCCTATTTCCAAACGATCTCGAGTACGAGCGAGCATCACCACTGTTGCATGCGACAGCGCAACAATTGAACTAGAAGCAATTAAACGCCTCGCACTTTTATTTAATACGCCTCCGGATCAGTATTTTTAGTTTAAACAATGTAAACTTTTTGATCTTAAACAATGCCTAACAAATTATGAAGCAAAACACGCACTAACGACCTCCCAATTCAATTCAAAGTTTACATTACCTTTTTCTGCATTCCCGTGCAGGTATATATTTTTTATAAGTTTCTTCTTCTATTTTTATTAGTAAGTTTCAAATTATTCACTCTATTTAATTAAAAAAAAAAGCTGATTTCAATAAGATGAAGCAGCCGACACGTCTGTCGGCGGAAGCATTAAACAAGACTAATGCCTATAATAATACCAAGTCTGTACACTCCCGTCGAATCCCATAGTAAAAAACGTGCCGATTTCTGCTCTTCGTACAAGCAGCGAACCTAACGGATGGCCCCGGAACTTACAGCTAACACACGCATCGTTATGACGTCAAAATTCTCCAACCAATGGGAAAACGCTTTGTCAGTTGGCTATGATTCGCTTCGAGTGGTCGTAAGCGATCCGAGATATTTATTTTAACTGCGTTAATGTTTCGTTTAACGGCAAAATATATAAACATCCGAAAAAGAATTAGTTTATAGCTTGCTTATACATAAGAAAGAAAAAGAAGAAGCCGTAATATATTGTGATTGGAAAGTTAAAGCGAAGTTTCTTGATACATACACGCGATCTAATTCAAACGTGATTGTGGGGCCGTCCGCTAGGTGGTTGGGCATGCGCAGATGGAAATCAGGAATCAAAGGAAACCCCGGAGTTATTATTAGGCTATGGTCCGGACACGATCCCACAGTTCTTTGCGAGGTCGGCCATTTTGAGACTAGACCACATAGCAATCACATAAAATTATTAAAAATTTGAAATCTAAGGCCCATATTCAGAAAATTGTATTCAACAACGGTCTTGAGCAAGAGCATAAGCGCTCATTCAGGCCTAAGCCTCAACTGAGAAAACTAGTGGCTAGAAGAATTTTTCTATTAAAAATTAAACTATCGATGAAATACATTTAAAACCAATTTTGCAGTGATCATCTCCCAAGAAATAATTTAATAACAATTAAAAATTATTCTTTACATGTTAAGTTTTTCTTCAATAATATTCACTTTAATAATAAAAGATTCCCAAAATTATTCTATTTAATTATAAAGATTTCCAAATGAGCTATCCGATTAAGCGATTTAAACAACGCAATATCATTTCATTGCGAATCAAAAATCACTGATAGAAAAAATAATTTTGGGAAAAGAGGCTTACGCCATAAAAATGGATGGAAATAACTTAGCAAAAATTTCATACGATCTGAGTGACGATTTTGTAAAACATTTTAAATATCATATGATATGTTATTTACTTTTAATTTTATTACGTAAAATAAAAAAAATTCATGCATTGCTGGTGAAAAGTGCTGGATGTCTCCGAAACATCTTTGATAAATTGTTTTCTAACAATTATTAGGATTTTGTTTTTTTATCTAATGATGAAATATTTTTAATTAATCAACAAATATCATAATTGAAGTGATGTGAAACGGCATATTAGTATTAAAGCAGCAAAATTTATAACTGGACTAATGTAAAAATTGCATACTGGACATAATAAGAATTTTATTGGATGGCATCAACCTGTAAGCTGAACTTTTAAGTACTGTAGATTCATTTTAGTAATAATGGATTATCATGAAAAATGCTACAAAGTCGAATTCCATTGATTTTTTATAATCTGCTATTTTGACGAATTTAAATAATTTCTAATGATTGCATCTTGGACTAATTTGCTGAATAAGTTAATTGAACAAATAAAAGGACTTGAATAGCAAATTGGTAAATGATTTTTAATAAACCCACATCATCAAAATTCTGTCAAGACAATCGACAATCGAACAATGCAGGTAAAACGAAACGAGTGGTCCGAAAGCAACGCTTTCACTGCCATACTCGTCCAGAAAGTAACCACTAGGCGAGAAGCCAGATGAAACCTAGTTAAGTCATCCAGAGGATAAGATGGAGTCCTTTCCTATCAGGACGATAGTGTTGATTGTTGATTGAGGCCTGTATTTATGGCCTTACCCCTCCAATCAGAAACAAGTTCCAATAGAGGGGTTTACATGAAGTGCTATACATCCTTTGGTCACCAACAAGCATAAAATAATTTGAACAAGAAGACAGAACCGTTATAATTCATTGGTAAGAACAGTACAAGGATAATAGAATCTTATAATTTATACAAACATAATCATTTCAGCCAATAAAATTATTAAAATTATTAATTAAAATTTTATTAGTTTTAATAAAATTATTAAAACTAAAATATAATAAAATAAAATAAAACTAGTAACATATAAACAAAAGCTGTACTTTTTACACACATTGGTTATCGGTATACGAATAATTCAATTTATAAAAATCATAAAGTGGCATCGATTATTCATGTAGGCGGGGTAGTGCTGATCTTATAAGCGGAGTTGGTTATTCTGACAATATCGATGTTATTTATGCGTCATCTCTCTGGGTATTCCTTATCACATCATTAACCATATCTAATAATGAATTATTCACAAAATTTGTCTGATTATTCATTATAAGTTTCTCGCCTGCCTTAACGTATCTTCTAATTTCCAACGCCTCAAAAGTCAGGATCCGTTTACGGTCGCGCTCCTTCTTGACAATGGTCATTATGTCTTCGATGGGGCCGAATCGATGTTTGTTTTTTATGAGGTGGACGGCAAGAGCCGACTTGCCATCATTATTAACCCAAGACCTGCGGTGCTCATCATATCGACTTCCTGGTCCCGCTCCACAATTGGGGCAAGATAATCTGTATACACCGCAAGACCCGTATCCATCATCAACCTCATTGTCACTAACCTTCGGATTGAGTATATATCCACATTTGTTGTTCGTCTTGTGCACAATTTTGATACCTTTGTTACGAAATAAATTGCTGATCCTTGCTACTTCAGGTCCCAATTTATCTTGTTAAATAATTTGTATTTTGTTCATTAATCGTTTTCACGTTAGTAATTTGTACTTACTTACTTACTTTTCAAACCCGCTTATCCGTTAGGGTCGCGGGGGCAGCAGCCCTATGGAGGATCTCCAGCGATCGCGATCTTCCGCCATCAGGCGCATGTCCTCCCTGGTAATATCCAAGCGACTCGAACCCAGATTCTCCATGTAGTCTAGCCACCTGGTTCTAGGTCGACCCCTTGGTCTCTTACCCACCGGCTTGGAAAATAACAACTGCCTAGGAAGACTAGTTTGCGGCATCCGTATCACGTGGCCATACCAGCGCAACTGAGATCTCTCAGTAATTTGTAAATATTTGTAATTTTTTTTAACTTTTTAGAAGACGTTTTTGAAAATCTTTATAATTAAATATAATATTTCTAGAAATACTTATTATTAAAGTGAATATTTATCGTTTTGTATCGTTCATTCACTAAAGTCAGTCAATTTTATTAATAGGCAATGTTACTGTTAAAATCATAGGAATCATATTTCAAGACAGGTCAATCTTTCTTTTCCAAAATACATGTATATTGATTCCTTAATCACTCAGATAAGTCAGAGAATTGACATTTTGAAAAGATGTGTATACTTTTTCACGAAATTCGATACATTTTTAACTCTTATACCCTAAAACCTTGAATAAAGCCCGGGTATTCAAATACATGCCGGTCTCAATTAAAGGCCGGGTGGGGTGTTAAAAAATAGATTAAACGCCGGGTCTGATTGTTTTTCGGGTTAATCGTATAAATTTCGACGTTTTTTGTTCCTATTTTTTGGGAATAGCATTTAACGCCGGGTCTCGATTAATCGCCAGGGGGGTCAGGGCCATTGTGACAAATAGACGCCCGGGCCTTTGTTCAAGATTTTACGGTAAGTCTCTTCTTATTTCTAAAATTATTTATTGTGCATTAATTTGGTTTTCTGGTAGGTCCCAGATATTCCTTATATTAGAAAATAAACTTTTTAAGATTCTATAAATTTTTAGGAGGAAAATGTAGCAATAATTTTGATAGTAATAAGATTGTTTTAATATATCCCTCATTTTAAATAATTATTTAATTAATTGCAAACGTCTAGAATCCAGTATTAAACAGAAAAAAATAACTTCGTCAAGATTAATATTACTCTTCAACAATACTTTCTATTGCTAACAAGAATCCATATTATAAATTTATTTCTTGAGAAAGATATATTTTTTTTTTGATAAACATAATTCTCGGAATTTTTGCGCTGATTTGTCCTAACCTAATCTAAGCCAACCTAAAACCTTTGGACTGAGAGCAAATTAAAACTTTTTTTTTAAGTTCTTGGGTATTTTATTAATTTTTTTGTACGAAAATTGCTTTTATTTAAAATGAAAATGATTAAGGGACACCACATTTTAATCTAAAAATGACGCTTCCATTTTCGTGTCCTGACCGTCAGATGAAATGCTTCACAGAGTCGGTGGATACACAATACTAAAATCCACTGTGGCGACAACTCGGATGCCTCATAGGGTGCCTGTAAGGAGAGTGGCGACAACTCGGGCCGTCGGCCATATTTATCCCAAGGACTGAATTAGCAGAGGTACAATTTACGATACTTTTCAGCTCATTAAGAAAAAATGTAAAGATGGTTAATGCTAGTTAGCCTACAAGCTTTTATTTGTATATTAGATAAAGGAGGTTAAAAAAGAAGCACATTAACGTTTTAATTTTCATAATAAATGCGATTATTTGATCAGCTGATAGCAAGTTCGAGAATTGACTTTTTCACCTTTTCAGCAAACAGGGAAACTAAAAGCCAATAAACAAAGAGATTATATTTAGCAGTCTATACACATTTTACATTTATACAAAAATAAAAATTTGACATCTATTGCAAAAGATGAAAAAAAATTCTCAATTATCGATGATTAGTTTTAGGAAAAAATCTAGATTCACTTTTACATTCTTTTTATCGTGCAATTGTTCTAACGTCACTTTCTCGTGTTTGCATTATTAAAAAATATGAACCAAAATTATAATAGTTACGTCCAGGTGTTAAAAGAGACAAAAAATTGGCAAAACGTTTCGCGCGAACAACTACGTTGATCACTTCAATGTCTAGCAATTAAATAACAACTGAAAAATACATTTTGACTCTATAAAATACTTTGATTTCAAGTTTCATTTTCCAAAATTTTTCAGCATTTGAATATATTACTTGACTTAAATATGTTGTGTTTATTAAATGTTATTTTTACTATTGGTTTTACGGTTCGTTTTAAATTTTTCAAGATAAAAATCTTGCTCGTTGGACCCGAATGACCATTGAAAAAGAATTCCTTGAAATTATATAAATTAAAAATTTTTTAACATTCCTTGAAATATTTATCTATTATTATATCATTATAAAATCACTTTATTTTGTGAGGTTCACATTTTATGAACAACAATAAATACTTTATTATGAAAAAATATTTTTTCCCTTCCCTCTTCGCCACTCCAATCGTTAATTTTAAAGCGGATCTAATAAAACCACAACTTTTAAACTTGAATAATGCAATTTTATTAGCAAAAATTAATAAATATGCACAATAGAACGAAAAACGGATCGAAAACTATTAATTTCTCTATATTTGTAATGCAAACGGCACGCTATTTTGGGAAAACTATGGCGTCCGGAGCGTTAACCAATCAAAATCTGTTCGAAATGTGGCCTCAATGCTCGCTGCGCCATCTAGTGTTGAGATTTAGCGTTCAGCTTCGCTTTGAGGCTAAAAATTCTGATCATGCATTGAACTGCTGCAAATGAAAGGAAAAAAGTGATGAATGGCCGATTTTATGTGTCATAGGAAAGAAAAAAGTAAAGAAAGCAAGATGCCTGTTTAAAGTTTAAACTAATCTCGAGCAGAAGCAATGCATTATTAATGTCAAGTTTGAAAATTTCAAGATCTCTGATGTTGGTTGGTTGATTTAGAATTTTTGGCGTCGACTACTAAGGTCATTTTGCGCCTATTACACAAGTTATATCTGTACGCAGCCTGAGACAAACAACAAACACAAACATCCATGCCCATGGCGGGATTCGAACCCACGACCAGGTAGACTCGAGAACTAGAAAGCCTACGCGCTAGCCTTTTCGGCCACCTGGCCGGTAGATCTCTGATGTTAGAGTTCTCACACTGTAAGGTGAAATGGAAGAGTTCACTTTATCGCACTCAATAGGAAGGGATAGGTAGGGAAAATATTTTTAAAATGCTCTAATTTTTTTAATCCTGGTACTTCAACAATAGGCTGCAACGAGCGTTTGCGAGCAAGCTTGAGTGAAGAAAAGCACCTCACAGATCGCGCATGAGGGTATGAAGTATACTATCTCTATGACGTCTCTACCTATTGAGCGCAATACACTGAACTCTTCCATTTCACCTTACAGTGTGAGAACTTTATTAACTCCCTGATAATACTTGAATCACTGATAAAGCATTATTTGACAAACTTTACTCAAATATCCGAAAAGAAAATAATTCGTTCGCAAAAGATCAGGAGTATAATGAGGACGTGGACAATTTTATAGCCTAACTGCGGTATGCGGCGGGCGTTATCTTCAAGCCTCAAGACAGCAAGACTATGGACACACCGGCATTTCTGGTTTGAGAAATGTGAATGATACGGATTAAGAACTACACACTGGTCAGTGTATGAAAATATGTGTGAAAAATATGCAAAATTGTTTTAATCCGTTTAATGCAAAATAGTTTGATATCATCTGATGAAAAACGTGTTTGTTTGTTCGTTTTGTTTGGTATTAACGTCCTTTTTAAATGCCTTGGTCATTTCAAGACGGCTTATAGGGGCCGAAAATTTTGCCTCGCAAGGGTTCTTTAACGTGCAGCCGGCAAACGACTACACGGGACCAACGGTTTTACTTCCCTTCCGAAGGAAGTGCGTGATCTCAGGAGTTCCCCCCTGAAAAAATCCTCGTCGTCCTCGGCCGGGGTCGAACCCGCGTTCTCGATGAAAAACATGTATTAAACTAAGAAGGAGTTTGTAAGTCTAATCATAGAACTGAATCAGCATGGGGGAAAAGAAACACCTGATTTCGAAATGGCACTCATTATTGGTGCTCGTCTAGCTGGAGCCACGATTGAGACAGCTGTCTGAATTCTCAAAATATCGAGCCACAATCATTGCCTAAAGGGGTTAAGTGTGGTAATTCAATCAATCATGAACATTACCCTACAGAGAAACAGGACATCCACTGTGCATCAACTGATAAATGATTTTAAAGAAGCCTATTCCCGACCCATATCTGGCAGAGCCATGCAACTGTAATTGGTTGGTTTATTAGAAATTTTGGCGTCGACTACTAAAGTCATTTTGCGCCTTTTACACAAGTTATAACAGTATGCAGCCCGGGACAAACACATCCATGCCCACGGCGAGATTCGAACCCACGACCAGGCGGACTCGAGTACTAGAAAGCCTACGCCTTAGCCCTCTCGGCCACCTGGCCAGCATCTGTAATTGAAGCGGATCCTAATCGCCAGTCGCAAACCTATATGAAAGCCCCTGATTTCTGCAAACAACAGGAACATTCGTCTGCAACTGTGTCTGGAACGTCGTCATTGGACACACAAGACTGGAAGTTTCTGCAACTGGAACATAGTTTGACGAATCATGAAACACGTTGTTCCAGAGGGTTTCGCGGGAGCCCCCATGATCCAGCATACCTTATCAAGATTCTCTGTTGGTGGTGCCATATTATGGAGTGCTTCTGCTTGTATGGAACTGGTCCACTGATATTTATGGGTGCGTTCCACGGACTATGTGAACATTGTTACCATTAAATCATTTGCAATGCTGCAGTTTTATCCTGCATGTGATGGACGATAATGCTACTGTTTATCACGCACGATTATTCAGCTTCAACAGGGATTCAAAGAGCACGGTAAAGAGTGACTAGTGCCCCAGTAAAGAATACTCAAACCTAATCTAACCTAACTCCAAGCACTAACAGGCCAACAAAAAATAAAAATACCGGCGGAAGAAGCTTCCCTGCAACACTTCGTGGGATAACGCACTTAAACAATGACTTACAATTGAAGGTAGGATGCCTTGAAGAATCCCTCGAAGGATATCCATATTCCCACTCCGCCTGCCAAAAACTGAATGCCAAGGCTATACATTGTCGAAAAAACAGAAACGTATATCAGGGCAGTTTAAAGTCCAATAGTTAATCATATTCATTTCCAAAATGGAAAAGAACATTAACTACCTGAATAATAAATACACTAACGGGAAACGAGTAATAATGACTATATTGGCCGCCATCTTGAAATCCGCAATATTGGATCCAGCTCGTTTTTTTTTGAAAAGAAAAGGTCTTGTGACCTATCCAACAACATGAGAGTTCTACTTGTCAGATTTGGCCTATGTGTCACAGTTTGGAAGCTATAGTCGTTCAACGTATGCATTAAAGGTGCTTTCCAAAGTAAGTGACGTGAAACTATCAAGTGGAACTCTCAAGGAGCAATAAACGGCCAACTGGTAAACCTAAGAAAATAATATAGACAGACTTAGGACTCGATGTAGGTGTATACGAGCATCGTTTGAGGAAACGGAATGGCTTGTACAGAGCCCTATATAAATCCACGGAAATGTTGGAACGACATGCCGGACATCAAATCTGCTAAGAAAACTAAACGAACGTCAGGAGAAAGCCTGGTCTTCCGTTGATTTACAAATGTTTACTGAATCTTAAGCCAATCTAAATTGAATACTATCATTCGGGCCAAAAAGGGTCGAATAAAATATTTAAGTCCAATATTGGCTCTTCAACGTCCACTTCACAATTATAGCTTTTTCACATCGTTTAAACATTTAATCCTTATTTATTATAAATTGTGTAAATTTACAGAACAATTATAGACATGATCAATTTTTTGGTGTATTTACATTATGTAAACAAATATTATCGTAAAGCCTTATCGAATGAAACAAAACTTTGCATAATGTGCAACTTGCGCCTACACCCCACCACCAGAATAACACGTACTTTTAAACGATCTATAGAGCTGGTGCTGGTTGCTTGTCATTGATGCATCGTTTCCCCAATTAACGCAAGTTTCTTTAATCATGTGACCTTGGTTTAACACTGTATGAGCACTGCTTAATGCCGTAACACTTTACTTTGCACCAGTATAACCATGCATGGGGGAGGGGCGATTAAACAAAATAGTCAACAACAACAACAGCAACCAATGAAGTCCCTGGGAAGATGAAGAAAAATCAAAAACTGGGCGACAAAAGGGGGGGGGGGTAGAAGTAGGAGTGGGAAAGGAAAAAGGCCGCTGAAAAGACGACGACGAGGCGTCCCACTGGCTTCTCCAATGAGAAAGAAAATGGAAGGAAAGGAAGAAGAAGAAAGAGAGTTGAGAGAAGAGGAGAGGCCTGCGCGCCAACCATGATGGATGTCATGGGGTCGCCACCGCGGCCCCGCGTGTCACGGGGGTCATGGGTCGGAGGTCGAGAGAGCAGATATTACTGCGCGGCGAGAAAAAGTGGGGAACATAAAGGAAAAAGAAAACTGGCTACCGACAAGAAAGACTGGAAGGAAAAAGAAACTGGAAAAAAAAGGAAGAAAGGGAGAGGAGAGAGAGAAAACCTGTCTGGACGCAAAATTCTTATCTTTCATTTTCTCAACCCCATTCCTTCATCTCCATTCCCCACCTCACCTTCAAAACGCCAAGCAGATTATAACAACAAGGCTACAGGGAGGAGAGGTGAGCTTTAAAGAACGTCCTTCACCTTCTTCTACCTACCTGTTCCTTCATCATTTCAAAGGACAAGAAAGAAAGAAAGACAGAACCACCTTTCTCACTCTCTTAATTGTGCATTTACGTGCAATTTAGACAAACACGACAAAACGCAACCCACCCATCAACCTGGAAGACAAAAAAAAAGCTTCCTCTCTCGACTAACAAGAAAATCCAGCTCAGCTCCGCACGTGAAAATAAATTTTGCTTTAACGTCGACAAGAATGTTGATCCCAAAAAATTAATCTACCAAACCCCTGATAAGGTTATTCATCAACGTCAAGGAGGTCGCCATATGAAAAAAAACAACAACTTTACAATGATCTTGAGAGATAACAGTTCTTACTGAGCTTCTAACTTTCATTACTGATGAGTAATTGCAGCTTAGTCTTTTTAAACAGAAATTCAGGATATTCCACCAAATGTTATGATGATGATGGCCACAAAAAAAGAGCTGATTTAAAATGCTAAAAAAAATTACAACCTGCGATCGAATCAGGGACCTTTGATGATCAAACCAAAACCCTCTCCAAAAACCAATTTGCAGATTTTTCACAGTAAAGACCGTGAATGTAATCCCGAGCACGAAAGAAAAAGGAAAGTAGCGCACGCGTTCTAGATAGAAACACGATTCAAGAAATCAGAAACGTACAGGAAAAAAAGCATTACTTATTCCTGGCAATCCCATAGTGAAGTCGCAGCTGAAACGTAAGCGAAACAAATCTGTCACTCGATTAATCGACAGATTGAATACGATACTCCGGTTGACTTGCTGGTCCCTTATTATTGTATCATTAACTATATCCAAACCTACTGACCTATAGATAGTCAAAAACATTACAACTTAGGTTCTAATTTGGGTGCTTATACTTTTCCCTTGCGAGTTAGAGGCCGCCATATGAAACTATACAAACTCTACACGTATATTACGCATGCGACATTTCCCTTTTCTTTCGTGTCGAGCACTATAGGTAATCTTCTCTAATTGGCCCACAGATCATACAAGGGATTGTTACCTGGAAATATCAGGCTGTGAACTTTTCATTCCATGTTTCATCTGTAATTTACTGAAAATAAATGTCTGGCGAGCACAACATCCTCCAAAGACCAATCTTCCATATATCCAGAAAAAAAAACAAAAAAAAAACAATATTATTTTAAGCCGGCTCGGTGGCCGAGAGGGTTAAGGCGCAGGTCTTTCCGCTCTCGAAACCAGCGAGTTGCGGGTTCGAAACCCGCCGAGGGCATGGATGTTTCTATTTGTCCCTTTTCATTATCATCATTTCATCTGCACCTGGTTCTTGGGGCCCTTGTGCAGTATTAGCCCCAATGTATACAGGGTATATCAGGTTCGATGGTCATAAAGTATCTAGCGTGATCCTTTGCATGATTACAAACTTAAAGTTCCTTATCGAAAATGTCGAAAACGCAAAATTTAAATTGCGTCGTTACGTCATTTATGAACTTTCCGCACCAACAGTTCATTAAATTCAAAGGGGCGATTACAATTAAATTGGCGGCAATTGTTGAGATTAAATGACGTTTTCGACAGGTTTTCAGCAAACTTCGCGTGCTGTTTAGATCCTTAACATTTGAGTTTTGAACATTTTGCATAAGGAACTTTAAGTTTGTAATCATGCAAAGGATCACGCTAGGTACTGTATGACCATCGAACCTGATGCATCCTGTATATGATATATGCCTTATCACAAGGCATATCATATCCACCCTCAAAAATGAGAAAGGCACCTCAACAACAATTGCAAGGGTTTTCATTTGTTATAACCGGGTTAATCTGTTTCATCGAACTCGTAAAAACGTCAATTTTATTATAGGCTTATATTTTAAATATTTCACCATATAAAGGTTGGGCAAAACAATATGAACACCTATGTAAATACAATACTCTAGTTTTGACCACTTACCGGGCGAGAATGCACACATATCAGTCTATTAGTAGAAATGAAAACGTGCGGATGCTAAATATATAGGCTCCGTACAGATGTGATTGATAAGCATAGTCTTTACTTCTATAGACCGTGTTGACAAGCGGGCCTAGTGGCAGAATTGCGCATTTTTGTAGAATAAAATTGGATTAAATCATTAAATTAAAATTAAAATTAATTGGAAATTGGGTCTTTGGGGGATTTTTTCACACCACACCTCCGATATTATGGTGGTATAATTTAATTATTTAATTATAATTAAATAGAGAAATTAGTAAAGAAAATTCCACGTCCTGGACTCGAACCATAAACTCAATAACACAGATTACTTCTACGACTGTCACCTAGTGGCAAAATTGTACATTTTCTGTACGTCAAATTCAGTTGTGTCCTACAGCAGCTGCAGGCGGCGTTGAAACTCCGTTATGGCTAAAGCTCTATACAGGATGTTTCATAATTGGTGTCCCGTCTTTAGGCCCAAATAACGACTCAATGGGAACAGATTGGGGGAAAATGAATATTGATTATTTGGTTTTAATGTCCCCTAATTCAGAATAAAAACATTTCACGTCCCTGGGGGTGAAGGGGTAAATTTTGAAAATTTTAATTTTGTAGGGGCAGGGGTTAGACCCCATGTATTATTTAGAAAGTTGTAGAGCATCATGTAAAATGTGGGTTTAGCAAAAAACCCGGTGAAAAAATCTCATCCCCTGCCCTTTATCGAGTGGGTAAAGTGAAAGGTATGGCTAGCTAATGTAGACAAACACAGAAAAACTCATTAGAAACTTATTAGAACTTTATTACTTATTAGAAAACAGTACATTTGAAAATGAATGAGAATGAATGAGTCGTTACCCTGAAAAGCTAATGGTCTTGACCCCACTCGTTGCAAATTTGCTCACACGAACAGTCGAAGAATGAGTGGCATCTCAGGGAATATCCTTTGTCTTCAGTTGTCAATGCTCCTTGTACAGTAGACAGAACGATCTTTAGTCTTCCATTTTTTAAATTTTGTTTTGTTCTGCTGTGTGTGGAAGATTGGTAAACGTTGTGAATAAAAACAGCAACGCGAGCAACCTGTTTCATCAATTACTGATGTGACCTGTACTTACTGTCTACTGTACAGTATGGCCAATGCGTACACTTCTGAGCACTACACCGAGTTATTAATAATTATAATTTACGGCGAATGTGGTCGAAATGCTACTGCAACTGCCCGCGAGTTTAACCGCCGTTTTCCTCAGGCGCCTAGAGTTAATAAAAACACCGTTCTGCGCCTAATAAAACGTGTAAGTACCACTGGAAGGTTAGTAAGAAGTGCAAAATACCAATCTCCACCTCGCTACGTAACTGCTGATGTCAAGATAGACGTATTAGCCTATGAAGCCGCTAATCCGAATGGAAGTTTGCGAACTGTAAGCTTGGACTGCTACCTACCAATGGTAACAATTTATCGAATTCTTCGCAAGCACCATTTCCATCCGTACAGATACTTCCTTCTGCAAGGTCAGCACCCAGGTGATGCAGAAAAGCGGGTCGACTTCGCAAATGCCATGCTTCTGAAGATAGATGAGGATCCCGATTTCTTAAAACATGTATTGTGGACCGACGAAGCAATGTTCACTTGTGACGGAGTTGTCAACCGTTAGAATGTCCACCACTGGTCGGATGTAAATCCACATTTAGTGCGACCTCATCACCACTAAGTACGTTGGTCGGTAAATGTATGGTGCGGAATACTAGGCGACCGAATTATTGGACCTGTATTTATTGATGATACCTTGAACACAGACCGCTACTGTAACCTGTTACGGAAACACGTGTTTGGAGAGCTTGACAACTTACCACTAGCTGCGGTACCTAACATGTGGTTCCGACAGGATGGTGCCCCTGCTCATAAATCTGCCCGTGCCAGGGATTTAATTCAAGCCACGTTTCCTGACCAGTGGACTGGGACCAATGGTCCAATAGCATGGCCACCACGGTCACCAGATTTGACACCCCTAGATTTTTTCCTGTGGGGCTACTTGAAGGCTCAGGTTTACGCCATTCCACCTCCAGATCTGGTGGATTTGCAAAACCGAATCATTCGCGCAGTCCGCACTGTTACCGCTGCAATGTTGCGTGTATGCAGAGATAAGAACATGCAGCGTCTGCAGACATGCATTGTGGTCGATGGCGGCCACATTGAACATTTTGTTTAAATTTTTTTTAATTTGATTTCCCATCAAGGTAGATGAGCCAAAACTTTCGTTTTTCATTTTACAATTTCCCAAAGACGTTTACAAAGACTGTAAACTGAGGAATGCTTCTCCGTATGAACACCTCTACGTCCGTTTTTCATTTCACATTTTACATTTTTTACATTTCCCATGTACAATTTTCAAATTTCTTGATGTTTTTCCTGGGGGGGAAGCCCGGTCGAGTTTATTAGCTTTTCAGGGTAACGACTCATTCATTCTCATTAATTGTTCAAATGTAGGCCCTACTGTTTTCTAATAAGTATGGTTTTTGTCCACATCGGCGAGCCATACCTTTCACTTTACCCACTCGATAAAGGGGGCAGGGCATGAGATTTTTTCACCGGGTTTTTGCTAAACCCACATTTTACATGATGCTCTACAACTTTCTAAATAACACAAAGCCTACAAAATTAAAATTTTCAAAATTTACCCCTTCACCCCCAGGGACGCGAAATGTTTTTATTCTGAATTAGGGGGCATTAAAACCAAATAATCAATATTCATTTTCCCCCCAATCTGTTCCCCTTGAGTCGTTATTTGCACCTAAAGACGGGGCATCAATCATGAAACACCCTGTATAAACAAGTATGGACAACTAACGCCATTTTTGGCCTTTTCGTAGGTTCACTCACTATAGACTGCTTATTAAAATTCGAAAATCACTCGTTTTTTATGTAATTTATGTATACATACGATGAGCGTTAAATTGCATAAAAAGCGAGTGATTTTCGAGAGTTTTAATAAGCAGTTGAGCCTACGAAAAGGCCAAAAATGGCAAAAATGGCTTCAGCTTTAGTGGCTGACCTTTCAGATTTTGAAAGCGGCATGATTGTTGGGGCCTTTCTTGCCGGAGCCTCAGTAACGAAAACGGCCACCCTTATTGGGGTCGGGAAAAGTATTGTGTCGACTGTTATGACAGCTTATAAGAAACAGTTCATTTTAGGCACGCTCAGTGGCAAGAATTCTAGTGAAAATCCAGATATAAACCGATTTTGAACAAACCAAAGGAACATTTTTTTCCCATTGAAAAATAAAGGACATTCTTCCTTAGAATATAATCTATAATGCTTCACTATTGCCTACGTTTTCGGCGCTGAACTACACTATGTGATGAAAAATTCCCTGATGTTCCTGTCTATAATGTCCATAAACAGTGAAACTTGCCCAATTCATATTGGTGCAGAACCTTAATGAACTACCCAATATTCCTTGGCTCTACATATTCAAACCTGTTCCCAAATGCTCTGTCTATAGGGATATTGAGACTGCAACTGCTGTTGTCATCTGCCCATTTATAGTTACTCCTTGGTAAGCATCGGGCCAATAAGAATGGATATAAATAGTCAGTTAATTAAGCTTCTGCACACAGACATTAGGTGTTGTATGTTTAAATTCGACAATTTTATAATACCTGCAACATCAAATGACCCATAATAAAATTTTCCAATATCTTATAATGAAACAACTGAAATCCTTCCGTCCGCCATTACGAAACCTCGATCATCTACTAACGCACTGCAATCTCGAAGCTTCCTCAACATCTACTTCAAAACTTAACCTACTTACGAACATTCGACAACGCAGAAAATTATCAAATATTCCAATCAATTCTCTTCTTCCTCGTTCACCTACCGTTTTAGAGAGAAGCCATCTCCTCCATTTCCTTTAAGAACGATGAAGCCGACGAACTCCACCGACAATTTCCAAATCGAATCAGAGCAGACGCGCCACGAATTCTCTCATTTCCGGAGATCTCGGTCCTTCAACCCACAAACATAGACGAATGCAATATGGACGG
>JAHWFO010023044.1:113138-130429 GCA_023313115.1 Rhysida immarginata | reverse complement strand
AGTTCACATCACACGCATACACATCAAAAAACAGCAAACACGCGTGTATTGACGTTTTAAAGTACTCTTAGATTAGGTCTAATCTTCAAAGGCGGCTTCAGAGGATTCTCATTTACATTTGTATAAAGGCTTCTAATTTCGTCATATTTCAATTAACACATTTATTCGTCAGGTTAGGATTCATTTCTGAATTTCACGAGCTGAATATGTCGAGTCGACAGAAAAATAGAAAAACTATTCTACGGATGTTAATCTAGTATGAACACAGCGAATGCTGAAAGGACAAAGAGCAAAATATATCCTATGAACATATGTACAGAAACACACAGTAAACTCCCAAAAATGTTTACAATGTCATAGCAGAAACTGAAGAATCCTCTCAAAAGAACCCAGGTTCACTTCTAATAGTATTACACGCGTCATAAAGATATTGGTCAAAAATCGTTTCAGCATACACCGCATTCTTCAGTGTCCCCAGAAGTAAAAGCCAAGAGGACATGAAAAAAAACTGGTGACCATACAGGCCATCCTACAGTCTTACCCATCTTCCAGGAACCTGCGGTCCAAATAACGGCGTACATACACACGAATACAGAAGTACGTCGGAACTGTTTTGACCTGTAACGATATTGCCATCTATTACCAACATTTCTAGGTTCATAAATAAATATCTGGGGCTACGGTTATTTACTGCGTGAAGAAACAGGAGACACTAGGTCCATTTGACCACAAAAAAAGTATTCTAAACACATTCAAGTTCAGTGCAGAGTTCAATATAAACAAAATTTAATTTTTGGCTTTAAAAATCCAAAATCAATTTTTGGCATAGAAAGAACCAAGTTCTTCAAGACTGACTGATGATCATCTTGTGATCGAAATGTGCCAATAAATGAATAAATGTCAACCTTTTGTGGTCAAGTGGATTTTGTGTCTTTTCCTTCTTCACACTTTAAATAACCATAACACCTTACTCCGCTCATTAACAATCGCTTCTTTGACTCTGCAACATTCGAGTATCTCTTCCCATTCGAATACACCGACCTAGCTAACCAGCCCCACAAGTTTTCGATCTCCGGTGACAATGGAGGCCAATCCAAAACAAGAACACCTTGAACATGAAGCCACTAATGTGTTGTGAGGCAATGTGAATGGGTGCATTATGTTAGTGGAATAGTGTTCTTTAATCTCAAAGACCATCTAAGAAAATATAAGCTTTATCATAGTCAACGGATTTCATTCTTCCAGGCAACAGCAATGTTGGAGGTTTTATCCCAGAAAAATGCCACCAAAATCATGACAGAACCTCCTCCTTCTGGAGTATAAGTCGAAGGTAATACTAAATTGAATTTGGTTTCATCAGAAAATTTCACATTCTTCCCCTGGTCTGTCCACTGCATTGATTGTAAACATTCTTGATTGTGGAACGCATTCAGTGCTGGTGCAAACTTCTATTTCTTCAATTTCAGATGGAACAAACATGGACAACTCTTCCAACTGTTGATTTTCATACATTTATGCTGGGTTGTGATGCAGGTTGTCGTATGGATGTTGATGTTATAGAAACTTACTTAATGACTGATCTGAGTATACCAAGTCGCATTTTGATATTGTACGATGGTCCCAACTTTTAAGTAATTATTGATGACGATGTGTGATCTTCCTAATTTTTATCTATCTCACGTGCACAAAAGACCTCCTTCTCAGAATTATTTTCCACGACCCGTTGCCGTAAAGTTATATTTTTTTCTACTAAAGAAAGTGATATACACTGAGTGAGCATATTATTATGACCACCTGACACGTTTATGCAAATGCGCGCACGGACATCGCCACAATGTTGCTAGCGGGCCGGACCAATATAAAAAGGGAAGCTGAGTGTCGTCGAAAACAGTAGACGTGTTTCATTCTTCAACTATGGGTAAACGACGCCATTTAACAGCCTTCGAACGCGGGATGATTGTAGGTGCTCGGAGCTATGGAGCGAGTATCAGCGAAACAGCAGCATTCGTGGGGTGCTCAAGAGCAGACGTCGTTAAAGTATTTAAAGACTCGTTGTGGCCGCTCGCGGATGGTTGATGATCGGACAGAACGGGGACTGTCACGACTGGCAAAGGATAACAGAAGGGCAACTGTGCATCAAATCACTGCTGACCTTAATCAGGGGTCCTTCAAAACGGTCTCTGAATGCACTGTCCGCCGCACACTGCATCGCATGGGATACGGAAGCCGAAGACCTGTCCGCACACCTTTGCTGTCTGCAGCCAACAAGCGTAAACTACTCCAATTCGCTCAGGAGCACACGGACTGGACTATCGAGCAGTGGAAACAAATCATGTGGTCTGACGAGTCACGATTCCAGTTACATAATGCAGACGGCCGCGTGAGAATCTGGCGGAAACAGCACGAAAGCATGGACCCCGCATGCATGAGTACAACCCTTCAGGCCGGTGCGGGCAATGTTATGGTCTGGGGAATGTTTTCCTGGCATGCGTTTGGTCCGTTAATACGTGTTGAACAAGGTCTGGATGGCACAGCATACCTCCGTATCGTCGCCGATCAAGTCCACCCTGTCATGTTGATGGTGTACCCCAATGGAGATGGCTACTTCCAGCAAGACAATGCGCCATGCCACAGAGCTCGTATTGTGCAGGAGTGGTTCCAGGAACATGAGGGGAACTTTACCTTACTTCGGTGGCCCCCACAATCCCCAGATCTTACTCCAATTGAGCATTTGTGAGACGAAGTCGAACGAACCATCAGACGGCTGGATCCACCACCGTCCAATCTAGCACAACTAGACAGTGCAATCCATCAGGCATGGTGTCTTATTCTTCCCACCACCTTCCAACATTTCGTGGAATCAATGCCACGAAGATTCATCGCAGTTTAAAGGCAAAAGGTGGTCCAACGAGATACTGACAGGGTGGTCATAATAATATGCTCACTCAGTGTATGTTGCAAGTATCCGAGTTGCATATAATTTCAATAGATCAGCACGTCCTATCCCAATTTTTGTAAGTGGACCTAAACTTTTGGACATTCACATTTTGCCTTAAAAGGCACATTAAATATAAGCATATTAATTTCTGTTGTACATACACCAAAGTTTGTCACCATAGCTTCCTAAAATCTGGTATAATACGAAACGAATACAACCAACAGTGGGAGACAATTAGATTCCAGGACGAAATGAGTTTGGCGACGTGAGTTGTCAAGCCGAAATTTAACAAAGCAAATGTGTCGAGTTGGATTATCACCAAGTACAACTCAAAACGCTTTAAACCAATAACATAACACACACTCATAGGACTCATTTCCATACTCGCTACTCCTCACTTCGTATTCCGATCTCCAATCTATGATCTGACACTGATTACACAGGAGGTGGGGGGCATTTGAAACGGGGATATCTCCCCCCTCCGATTTCATCCTTTTTTCCCCCCTCTAAAACGTTAATCCATTCTTCATCCGATGAAACCGTTCGTGTCATCGAGCGACGAACAAATCGATTGAGTGATGATAGGCCGTTTAATGCTGGGAAAAAGAGAGGAAATGAGAGACAGGCCCTTGCCGTCAAAAAAAAAAAAAACAAAAAAAAAACTTTTATGCTTCCACGAATCGATCGCTGAAGATGTAGTGCACGTCTAAAGATTTAATGAAAAAACATAAAAATTCGTTTTCATCAAAGATAAGCCTAATTGGACGCAACCACAAACAGTCCAATGAATGACAAACATGTGCAAATTTCTTTTAATCCATTCTTATGCAAAAAGAGTTTGGAGTCATGTGATTCAAGCGTCTCTTGATCTAAGAAGGAGCTGGGTAAGTCTCATCACAAAACTTGATCAGCATAGGAACCTAAAGAAGGACCTAACTATACGCTGGTATCGATAAGAAATAAAATAGAATCAAAAGGCGTTAGTTTTACCGTTTCACCGTGTCGCTCCATAAGAAATGAACCCTTTCTCTTAGGAGATTTTTGTAAACAATTATCAAATTACTACTTGAATACTATTCATAACCAACTTGTTATATTTGTAACAATGTTCTGATTCATTTCGAAAATATAATTCGTTGATACTCTTATTTCGATTATTTCGCAACTGAATCCTAAATCGTACAAGTTACTAATTCGAAAACAGCAGTGCTATCTCATGACGAGTACATTATATATATTAAATGTATATAATAAATTAAAAAAACAAAACATGTGTGTGTGTATGTGTGTATGTGTTTTATTTTTTATTACATGTACTAAAAATTGTTGTGCGTTTATCCATTAGTGAAAAGTTTCAAATACAAGCAACCAAGCAGATGCCTTAAAATAGTCTCTGTTTCTTTTTCAACGGGGACTAATACCAGCTTGAGCATGAGCGCTTCGTTTTTAGTCCATAGATAGAGGCATTGTTGTTGCTTGCCTAGCTGGAGCCACGACTGGATCAACCAAGCAGCTCACCGGATTCTCAAAAGGTGCAACGATATCCATAGTATTCCACAAAATGATCTACAGCAGCGGTTCTCAACCTTTTCACAGCCGCATACCACTAAAGCAAAACAATTCACAGCGAGTACCACTATAACAAAAAAACGAAGAGAATATTGCCAACGACCCTTTCAGTCCTTCGGAGATCTCCCGGTTCAAGTAACACCAGTTGTCTAAAAGAGGTAATTGAGGTATACCGCATACGCATTTCAATTTTATTTCATTCTTACCTGGACGCGGGTATTGTTGGTGAATAATGTAGTACCGACAGTGTGGAATAAGGTTGATTATTTTTTCGCTGATACCCCGTTTGTTTTCACACCTGAAACCAATTCTGTGCTTTACATGAAGTGACAAAATTGCCCAACCTCTATGTTGCGTTTATTTTCTGTTTCCATATGCCAATAAAAGAACCCCACGTCATACAAGTCACTGCTTGCAATGAAGTCCTGGTCTTAATCTACATCTTTTTTTTTTGGTGCTTTATTGCAAAACAAGGCTACAAGAATGGGGGTCAATGAATAGCATAAACCTGAAGACGCACAGTACAATTTAGAAGTTTCCAGGAAACTTTCCAGAAGCTAATCCACTGTAACCTTATAGAATCTGTGAGAGGTTTTGGAGCAAATGACTAAAGCACACAAGCCCTTATCAACAATCACTTTATTCTGCACATACAGGACGAGATGGAATCACAATTCGCAATGAATCATAACACGTGACCCTACTGACGTTATCGTTATTATTATTACGTAACAAAAAGATATATTCCACGCAAGTATATGCAGCACCACAAGCACAATTCTGAAAAGGAAGGGGAAGAAGACACACACCGATACGCACCCAAAGCGCCGTCTGATCCGTTTCCGACCGGAAAATGCCATCGACGCAAGCCAACCCCGCACGCATATACATACACAGAACTACCCCTTTGTCATGATCCCCTCTGATGACTCATCCCGAAGCTCAAAACGATCGCTCAACGCCACCAGAGTCGATGATGTGTAATCTGGGGGTTGCTTCGCGGTGAAGTGGGATCCCCCACACACAATTCTCATTGGCTGTTCCCACACACACACACACATACAGCCATGGGGGTAAGGGGAGTGGGGTGGGGTAAGATTCTATTACCGACGCACACGCATTCCTGCGATTCGCCATTTACTGGCGAACGGTGGCGCCCGTCACGAAAGGGGGGACCCTTTTGGCTCCGATCGATACATTTTGCTTTCAATTCCCCTACCCCGAGACAAAATATTAAACATTCATGGAGGAAGGAAAGGGAGTAAGTGGGGGTCACGGTGCTTGGGTAAATGCACGCGAGCCACACATTAAAAGAGTGCGTGGAGGGGAAATGAGAAAAGTGGGGAATGGGTGTACTAGTCACAAAAATTCGTTCAAAACCCTTGTTAATACATTAAAACACTGCTCCCTAGCAATGGAAGCGTCGTAGAAGCAAAGCATTTGAATTTTTGGTTATAAATATATAAGATTCAAGTTCTGCTCTTCCTCTGAGATTCGATAAATGCCATACATATAGTTATCATAGAAAACGCAAAATACAGCCTCTTAGCAATTGACAATTACTTGTTTGTAAACACCAATACTCGTAATGTACAGTTACGCCAACAGATATTTGATGCAGCCATTGAAATTTGCAATAACGATACAATTATAGTTCGTAGTGTTTATGATTCGATGATTCGTAGGTGCCGTACTTGTATTCAGAGGCTCAAGGGGCATTTTAAGCACTTGTTATTGTAATAAATCGTACATACTCTCTTATGATTTTCAATTAAATGTTAATTAGAAGTTCATAGCCATGTCTTTTGTTTACCTATCTGCTACACTATAGTCCACAAAAGCCTTCCTTTTACGCCTCCACACAAGGCAAGAAGACTTGAGTTGGCACGCAAGTGGTTAGAAGAAGTCCATGGGTTTCTAATAATTTTTTCATTGGATGGGCTAGACAATTTTGGGACGTATACAGCAGAACGACATGATAATGTACACAAATATTAACCAAAACTGAGGAATGGAAAAACCAAAATGTGGGAACCTCTAACCCACAAGGAGAAATGAAATACCGGATACGTATTTTGGCTACCAAGTGGCCATCTTCAGTGATGAGAAACCAAAGTAAAAAAAGGCTTTGAAGATGGCTTCTTTTTTTTACTTTGGTCTCTCACCGCTGAAGATAGCTATTGATAGCCGAAATACGTATCCGATATATCATTTCTCCTTGTGGATTAGAGGTTCCCACATTTTGGATGATAATGTAAGGAAAAAGCGACAACTGGGAGGAGGTGGGATCATTGTGTGGGAAATGGTGTTACCGAACGGTTTTCTTCCTCTGGAAAGGCTTGAAGGGCGTGTTAATTCCACAAAATACATCGCTCTAGTTCAAAACCCTTCTTGGACAATATCTTCGAAAGCCAAAAGTTCTTCTTCCAACAAGATGGTGCCACGATCCACGTCTCAAATGTAACCATTAATGATTTCATCAATCCAACATGTCCAGTCTTCCGACTTGAATGCGAAAGAAAATGTCTAGTCTTGGTTGTCTATGATGTACCACAATTTCAAACTGGGGATCAATAATGGAATAAGATCTTGGATGCAGCTTCAAGACACAAAGACCGACGCATTGATGGACCTCTTCACCAAAGACCGAAAAAGACTACTCCAGGTCATTGAGAGACAAGGTGCCGAAACTTTTGATATCGAACCTCTTTGGTCCAATTATTCAGAATGGTTCAAAATTCATTAACTTCGATGGATGAAATAACGAGTCCCCTTTTAACTGGTCAAAATGTTGACTTGGCTCAAAATGCCCAAACGGTAATGTATTTTTCTTTTCTGTTCTTGGTAAAAAAATGAGTGTTTGCTGGTACCATTTATATAGAACTTACGTTTGTGCGTGCCTTGGTATAAATAAACAATGATGGACAAAAAATGTGTCGGGCAGTGAAACTATACTACGACCTATGTTCATAGGATATGTTTTATTCTACCTGATTTCCTTGACAAGCTGTCAAACTTTATATCTGATTGTGAACCACCTTGTACATTCTTCAAAAGCATTATTTTCGAGTTCCATTCTGCTTCTCTATTCATTGTCACACGCGCTGGTTCTTTAAACTCTTCATTTTCGGCGTGATTATAGACTAGTTTTTGCATTGCTGGAAACCATAAAATACATACGAATTTGAAAACCTCGATTAATGATACTGTACCGTTTCTCTATTAGTGCGGATGATTATTCAACTAAATTTATAATGCGAGTTTTTTTTTATGGGAGATTTGGGATGGACGATCATTTGGTCAATTGGAATCTTCTCGCTTATTTATTTATTTATTTATTTGAGCAGCCCTCAGGACCATACAAATCTTTACAAAGTTCTAGTATCGTACAATGCCTTAGCAATACCTTTTCATACAATCAATACAAGTCTTACAATGTTCATGTGTGATAGTTCACTTGGCCTAGAGTCTGGTTTGCGAAAAGTCGTTGCATTATAGTATTGCTATGGATGAAGAAAACCAGATAGGAGAGCACAGAAAGCTCCCTTATGGTAGTTCCATCTGGTTATTTCCTTGAAAAACAAATTTGCTTACTTAATTCAATGCTTGTTTTGTGCATTAAATAAAAAAAATTATATAGGTAAAAAAAATAACTTTTTTAAAACTTTTTTAACGTTAAAAGCTTATTTTTATGCTTTTTTGTGCTGAATCCGTATCTGACTTCAGTTTTTTTCTATCACCTACAAATTTCTATTTTTCAATGAAACATTTTAAATTAGACAGAGTTTGGGGCCTGATAAATTTCCTTGTGGTCCAAAAAATAAGGATACTTTAATATTGCAGCCGCTTCTTTTTACGCCCATTGCTTTAGCACTACAGACTCTACGTGCTTAATTTGGAAACGTGACGTGATAGAAAAACGTTTAAAAGCAGAATTGGATTCAGCACACTAAAAACCACAAGAATAAGGCAAATTCATTCAAAAAGTTTTTTCATCGTTAGCCTGTGTTTTTTATTTATTTTATTTTTTATTAAAATGGGATACTATTAATTAGATGCAAATTAGTTTCTGGAAAAATCTATTAAAAATCATGCGGCTGAGTTAAGTTAAGAAATAAAACTTATTAGAAGTTCAAGATCTTAGACAAAAATAAAAATTTCTTTATCAAAAGTACATTAAAATGATTTAAAGCTGAAAATAATTACAAAAAAAAACACTAGCAACATATATCAAAATTATTTCAAAACTTTTTTTTTTTAATTTTTATTTATTATTTTTTACGATTTATATGGCAAGAAAAAGTTATTTCAGATCACGCAATATAAAGTTTAACTGATCCTTTTCGATTAATGTTCTAAGATTGGATATAATCATAGCATTTACTTTTAAAATATATGTAATTTTGAAACTTATATAAAATAAAAAGCATCCAACAACAAGAAGAAGAAACAACCTCTGAGTGCTTTGAATAATTATTTGTAAAGTTACGCAAGCTTGAGTTTTGCGACTTTTCGCGTATCTTTTCAAGAACTTTAAGCAGTGCTTTGCAAAATTCAGTAAATTATTAAGCTTTTCTTTAGCAAACGCGTATTCATCACGCACTAAGGTTAAGAAATCATTTAATCAATGAAACTATCCAGGAAAAAACTACGCGAAAGCTCGCAAAACTAAAGGACATGTAACTTTGCAAATAAATATTCAAATCACTTAGAGGTTATTTCTTATTGTTGGATGCTTCTTATTTTATAATTTTTTCAAGTTACAAATATTTCAAAAGTAAATGCTATCATTATTTCTAATCTTAGAACATTAATCAAAAGGGATCTGTTAAACCATTGTAATGCCTGATCTGAATTTTTTTTGCCACATTAAAAGTGTAAAAAAAAACAAAAAAAAAACATAATTCAAAAATAATTTCATGATATTGAAAATTGATTTTGTGTTACGTTATTAATAATAAAAATGAAATAAGGACTTAGTAATATTGGTTTATATTTCAGTAGTGTAATTTGACAAATTTTAAATTGATAACTAAATTTAATAGCCAGCCTCCTGCTCCATGCCCGTTTCCACAATCACGAGCAACAATACAACCTCCATTGTTTCTAACAAATGAAAAAAACAGTGACTGTTAAAATCCAAAAATCGCAGCCGACGAAAAAGACTATTAAAAAATCTTATCTTTTTCGTAGGCTACGGTTCAAAAATGCATTGTCGTATATATGTATTTTAACTATATACAGCTATTGACATTTAAAGATAGCACACTAAAATATATAAATAAATCAAATTAAATCCTACGTAAGTAATTTAGCAATTCTAAATTACGAAATTCATTACATGTATACGATTCTTGCTTTTTAATTCTAATAAAAAATAATAACATTCAAATAAAATTTTGAAATTGATTAACAATTCAAGTCACAAGTAGGTAACATTAGTTTTTACATTTTATGATATTCGTTAAATGTGCAGAGTAATAATTTTTTAGTTGAATAAATTAATAAAAAGGAAAAGTCATAAAATAGAAAAAAAATCCAATCGAATAAAATCAAAAGCAAATAATATTATTTGTTTTTCATTTATTAATATTCATTAAATGTATAAAATTAATTTTTTTAGTTTTAAAATATACTGGTCGTGCAATACTCTATGCCCCCAAAACAGTCTGCAGAGGAAATTGAGCAAAAAGGGAGATTTAAAAAAAAATAAAGAGAGAGACCGACGAGCCATTTTCACTGCAGAGCAAAGTTTACATCTAACAGTGGTATATGTGTTTTGTGTTAGGTTATAACTGTCAAATTGACAGTAGCGAATTTGTCACATTGTGTTATAATCTATTCAACCAAAGTTGGAGTAGACGTGTCCAGTTAAGCTTCCAATTGTTAGACATTGTTAATTCTACTTTGGCAACAATGTCTAACAAGTGAAACTGGAAGTTTAATTGGACACGCCCAGTCCAACTTTCGTTGATATTGATAGCGACTTTTTTACTATAGGCAAAACTATCAATTATCGCAATTCTGTCAATTATCACAGTTTTGTCACAGATCAAATTTTTTAAAAATAAAATCGAACTTACAGTTTCCACTGTTGCGGTAACCGTCGTACGCCAGGCTTTCGAATAAAATCAAAAGCAAGCTGTGTGTGACGCGAAGTTTGGTAATCCGTTGTAACAAACTTGAGCTAGGAAAGAAAGCCAAGCTGTCCGTTTTCAATTCCATCTTTAAAATCCATCTTTCAAATCCAGTCTTGGTAATGACCGAAACAGTGCCTAAATGTATCCTGGGAGATTTGGCATGTGTGCCCTACTAGACAGAGTGTTCAGCATCCCTATAAGGCAGTTTCTCCACACTGACAGGATTCAATTGCATCGGTATGGCCACATATACGGATGCCGCAAACTGTCAAGTCGGTAGTAAGATAAGAGATCAAAGGGTCAGCCTAGAACTAGGTGGCTTGACTACATAGAGAATCTGGATTCGAGTCGCATGGGTATTACTATTGTGGACATGAACCTGATGGCGGAAAATCTCGAGCGTTGCCTCCTCGACCTTAACGGATAAGCAGGTTTGTAAACTAGCTGCTAACAAGGGAACCCCACATAGCCTTTTTTTTCCGCGCAAGCACACAGTGAAAGCCATAGCGTTGCGTGGTAGTGGAGCGCTCCGGAAGTGCGCAGAGTTCAACAAACATGGAAGGAAAAGCAAAATCGTTAGCGGCGGTCGCCAAAGAATTGCAGTTAGAGCACTGTTATTAAAATAAAACCTTAATTTTGCTGTACAATTATTCTGGATATAATTTATAAGACGAGGTAAGCATCCATGAATACTATTTTTATTTAAAATTATAATGCACCGCGATACATACCCCCTCACCAACGCAACGCATTACTCGACGTTCCACATGAAGCCAGCCCCGTTTGATTACCGAATTACTTAATAAAATTGAATAATAAATTAAGGAAATGGTTATTAATTATTCTACACATTCTTTACTGGAAGGCAATTAGCTAATTGTAATAATTATTTTTAAAAACTAAGTTTGTTTAGAAACTTGAGAAGCCATTCATTTGTCATCTGCTGCTGTCTACTTCCATTGATTCCATGTGAAGTGGATTCGTGCTTATTGCTGAGTAGTGGAAGAAAGAAGTTCCGTTAAGCGCATTAATACACACATACACACACACACACACACACACACACACACACACACACACACAAACACACACAAACACACACCGATTTATCAATGGAGTCCTTGTATGACTGTGTGCGCTCACATTTTTTCGTTTTCGTGGTTTATTTTGAAAGAAACAAAATTTTGCACTCTCTTATTTTGCAAGCATCTACTGTAGCTTCAATAGAGTAACATATTTCAATTTGGTGGAAATCTGCGACATACATGTTCGAGGGATTCCCTTATAAGTAAGAAAACATTTTCAGCCTCGCTTTCATATTGACAGCGACTTATTTACTATTGGCAGTCCTGTCAATTATCACAGTTTAATCACTAAACCAAATTTTATAATTAAAGTCGAATTTGCAGATTCACCTGTTGTGGCGCCGTCGTATGACGGGCTTTATTACTATTTTTTATAGTAATAAATAATTAATAATCATCATTTTTACATCTTTTGAATCTGTTTACGATGAAAAAATTTTGATTGTTATCACAACAATAATAACATCTAAATTGTCAATTCATTATCATTATCATAAAGTTTAACTCTTCATCCTCATAGTGATCATTGCGGCAGCCGAAACAATTGTCTTGTCAAATTCAATTATTAAAATATAATCCAGTAATACTAAGTCGTCCTTTCATTTGAATTTTATGATAAATATTACTACTGTTTTTTTCCAGTTTAAAATCATTTTAATAAATTCTTCAAAAAGAAATTTTTATTTTAGACTAAGGTCCTTAACTTGATCTAAAAAATTTTTAAAACATGATTTAACTCTGCTGCATAATTTTTTTATAAACTTTTCGAGAAGCTAACTTGAATCTAATTGATTTTATCCGACTTTTGTAAAAAAAAAAGAAAATAAACAAATAAATAAATAAATTATCTCATCAAAACGAGCATTAAAAGAACATTGAATTACTGTACGAAAGTGAGTTTTCACGGAAATAACTTGAGGGCATCACTGTTTTATCGGATACAACTTATATGCGAGTCTATTATTCTGTTCAATACGTTGTAATAATGTGTGATCTACCGTTATTTAAAAAAATTATTGATACAAATTGCGGATGTCTCTTAAAAATTGGAGAAAGCGATCTGGAGAGTTTTTATCCAATAAAATTAATCCAAATGGGACTTGAGCATTTCCGCCTTTTCAAATTTTTTACTTTTGAGTCTAGCCAGCTACACTTGATATCTTTTGTGCGAGCATCTGATGTTCTCTTGGTGATTAACAGTCCCGTATATCTGAAGTTATATATGCTGGACATTCATCATTTTAAATGTGAACCTAGAGGGACTATCCAAATATAACAAAAAAACCGTGATATTTACATAAGAGAAGAAATAGGGAACGACCTTCCAATTGTCCGCAATGAAGTTTATTCAATCATATATGTACATTTCGTATGCTAAACATCCTTTATTTAGTTTGACACAATTATCCAGAGACAAAAACGAGACATTTATACAGAAGTGAGTCCAATCAGGAAATACAGAAATAACGACGATTCCTGATTGGCTAAGAGAAATAAAAACAAAAAGGGACAGGAGATCAATTGTAAAGAAATACAATATAAATAAAACCAATCAAATGAAATACAGAATTCAAAGGCTATTTATAAGACTGACTAAGCTCATCCAATCCGTTAAATCGTTCGGTCCTCTGTCGTTATTCATTAGTTTATCAGGAGTTTTTTCAAGATTTCCATGGTTTCGAGAAAATTTAATATTCTTGTATCATCACATAAGTGTAAGATTAGATATTTTCTGACGAAGTGGAATATCCGATAGAAAGGCTGGTGGTGATGCGTTGATTTTTCTGCCCTCCTTGATTCTAGGCAACCACTCACAGACATCTGGTGTCTATGAATTAGGATGCGATCTTCGTGACATATGGAATATGTTGGCCAAAAGCCGTCGCCGAATCAAGGACCATTTCAGCCACATAAAGAACTGTAGGCCATAAAAATCAGCGCTAGCGCATGACCTCTTTTCTACCAGCAATTCCACTTCGTTAGAAAACTATCGTATCTTGCACTTATGTGATGACACCAGAAAATTAAATTTTCTCGAAACCATAGAAATCTCGAAAAAACCTCGTCATAAGCTGATGATTAATTAACGGACTGGATGAGCTTAGTCAATCTTATAAAATAGCTTTTGCATTTTCTATTTCACTTGATTGGTTTTTTTTTCTTGTATCCTTTCAATCAGGATTCTCCTTACAATTGATTGTCTGTTTTCATTTCTCATAATCAATCAGGAATCGTCGTTAATTCTGGTTTTCTGATTGGACTCACTTCTGTATAAACTGCCCGTCTTTGTTTCTGGATAACTGTCTCATCATGGAAGAAGTAGAATTCTACTTCTTCCATGGTCTCATAGTGAATGAAGGATGCTTAGATGACTGAATAAACTTCATTGTGGATAAGTGGAAGATCGTTCCCTGTTTCTTTTCTTAATTGGCAGCAGGCCATCTTTTTTGAATATAAAAATAGTGTAAACCTAATCCCTTTTTTATTTCAAAAACCCATGCTCTATCTATCCGAGCCCCATGGTTCCTACTTTTTGAATCTCTGCATCTGATCACCATTTAGAAGGCGACGTATGCAAATGATGAGGAGAAACGCTATAATAAAGTCAATTGGTATTACAAGGTAGAACACAACATCATTTGGAGTTTCAGTCACATAACTCTTATCAATACTTATTGGCACGAATGGTATGTATGATTGCGGCAGATAGGATTCTTACAATTTAACAGCGCATCTCTAAGTCCATGGGCAAGGGATTTAAATATTGGTTGGCTCAAGCGTTTTAGTTTCCCATGGACGATGTTTCCAAAACAAAAAAAGAAAAAAAAAAAAAAAGCTCATTCACACAACCCCCCTCCCGCTTTTATTATGAATTTATTTCGCATCCACAGCCAGCAAGCAGGTTCAAAGGTCAAACAATGCAAATGGCGCTCTCACCTCGCGCGATCTCTCGCCTTCCCCCGCCACAGCTCCCCGGTGGCGCTTTCCCATTGTTCTTCTCAACCGAAGCAATGACCCCGAGTGAGAGAGCGCATGCGCCGCCGTCAGCCGCCTGCCTTCCTCTACACAATGGATCGCCAACTTCGTTATTTTTTTGTTTCCTTTCTCTTTTCTCTCTCTCCCTCCCTCCCTTCCTTCTACCTCCCATCTGCAGCACTTATCAACACGCCATCAAATCAATCCAAAGTGAGTAGGAACACCAACAACAAAATCAACGCCCGCCATAACAAAATACCAATCCCTTAAGCCTAAGATAAACAGCCAATGTAACGGAGACGATAGCAGCCGATAGCGATACCTCCCTTCATTTAAAAACTTAATCAATTCGCCAGAAACAAAGCTAACAATTCCGTGCTGTCGTCATAAATACAGGCTTTCAATCAAAACACCGTTAACACGAGACTTTCTATACGATTTAACAGTCCCATGAACATGCCATAAATACAAAAGCAGACGAGAAGGCGCTACCGGAAGAAGAAAAACCGGAAGTCGTGCGTCTGACATTGCTCAAATTGGATCCTTCCATGTCATTTTTATCTTAATAATTTTTATTATTAGTTAATTATTTAATTTATAAGCACACTCCAATTAAAATTATAAGCGGACGTTCATCATTAATACACTTTCAGAGCTTCTCGAGAATGTGCCTTTGAACGTTAGAGCAAGAATGTGGTTTATGGACCGATGTGTAGGTAGAGATGGGTCAATTCCATCGGTCGTATCTCGATCTCGATCCCATGGACCTCAAAACTCGTATATGCATCGAACTGGAAATGCTACATAAACGTCATCGTAGACGCGTGTGAAGCCATCTGCAACCGTCATGAGGTCTATGAAAGAAGCGACAATCTATGATCCATTGCATCTGGACCATAGATTGGAGAGGACATTTCGAGCATTTACTCTGACTTGTGAGGCTGCCAACGCATTGTGGTATTATACGCACTACGTACAATCAATAGATTCTGTATATAAGGTGACTCGAATATAATTTTACAACCCTAAAATCAAATAATTTTACAACCCTAAAATGACTACTTTCACTGGTGCAGAACGTACTCGTTTGTGCTTTGGTTTCACGAAACGAATTACAGTCCAACGCTATAATTATATCGTTTGGTAAGCATCCTCCAAGTAGGCCTGCAATTTAATCTTAGCACCAAACCTTTGCTGGGACAGGTTGTTTTGTACGGCATGCAAAGTCAGCAAGTCCCCCGCGATTTTCTTATACTGATACAACTGTGGATACAACTCACAGCTTTGGCCGTAGCCCTAAGATTACGTCAACGTTTACACCTGGAGCTTTACAAACTTACCATGGTACAAGCAATACTGCAGATTAAGTGGCTCGTCAGCAATTCTGTGCGGCAAAAAAAAAAATACATTTCAAATTAGCAGAAAGGCCAATTTCAAGAACTGGAGAATCTGGGGTACCGAAAATCCACCTGAAACTTTCGAGCATGTTCGTGACAGCCCAAAAGTGAATATTTTTTTGCGTCTTCAGCAAATTTAAAGTGTATGGCCCGTTCTTTTTCATGGAGAAAACCATATAAGGTATCATGTACATATCTGGACATGCACGAAAATGTCCTCATTCCACAATTGGGCGAAAGACGACCAAGATGGACACCTTTTCTACCAGAGAGGGCGGATAAGACCTCATTTCAGCGTTGAAGTACGGAATTTCCTTGATAACCGATTCCCAGGTCGGTGAATTGGTCGTGCAACAATTGACAAACGATTTTTACCAAGGATGTTCCCGACGGGAGCCCGACAATCGGTGGAAATGCCGATTAGGTCAAGATTTTAAATCACTGAAGAATTTTAGCTATTTTACTCGTTGTTTATTCATAATTGACACATCTCTATTACAATCTTTAAAACGTTAAGTTTAAGACCTTATTCTTAATATTGTGCTCTAAAAGTCATGTTTTTACATCCAGTTTTGGGAATTGTAAATTCAGTCCCCTGTTGAATATTTTTTTAATAAAGATCCACATATTTAAATGATATTAATTAAAGATAGACAAAACGACGGACAAGGAAAACAATATTGTCTTACCGTATTAGAACCATGTGATTCAAAATTCAAATTTAAAAAAAAATGCAGAAAATTTTAATTAAAGAATGTCTAAACAGACCCTACCGGGAAAGATTAAGGGAGGGTGGGGGGGGGGGGGGGATCGGAGGAGGGGTCAACGTGCTAATTAGGCCAAATTACAAATTTACCTGCCCCATTCCTGTTGGGCCCATTTTAACGACCATAATTAATATTTCAAGAATTACGGTATTTTTAATTAAATAATTAACTCTTAGCAATGAGAAAATAGAAACTGTTACAGTCTTTTTATCAAATGATCTGTTAAATTGTGTAATAAAAAATAATCTCATTTACTTAAAAAGTATCTAATAAATAAATAAATAAATAAATAAATAAATAAGTAAATAAATAAAAGATTCCTGCCCAAAAACTGATTTCGGCATAAAACGAATCAAACAAATTTCTTTGTAAATGCAATATAGTCAACCCTTCTATAACGATGCTTTTATAGTCATAGC
>JAHWFO010023044.1:37500-103967 GCA_023313115.1 Rhysida immarginata | reverse complement strand
TGTATTCCAGGGTTTCTGTGTCTCGTTCTTTTCTCTTATAAATATTATCCATAAATGAATAAGCTAATAATAAAAAATAATAAGAATAATGTGACAAGAACATCAGGAAGTTCCAGTGGGATAAACCCAAAGGCCTCACCTGAAGTTGTCCCCCCAACAGGCAATAAAATGAAAATATAAATAAAATAATAAAAATAAAATAAAAAAATAACATAAATTAAAGATATATGAAAATCTAATGTAATAGAAAGAATTACAATTAGTGAAGCTAAAAATAAATATAAATAAAACAAATAAATTAAAATAATAATAATAATAAACTAAAAGTAAATTAACAAGTAACTAAGCAAACATACAAAGCAGGTTAACAACTTAATGATACAATTCAAAGTTGACTTGGTTATTAGGAGCTTGAGCATAAAAGCTACTTATAAGAATGCGCCCTTGGTCTGTACGTTTATCCGGCCGGCTGTCCGCCGTTTGCACGATAACTTGAAAACGAATTAACTTTTTCAAATTCTGTTTTCAGAAATATGACTATCAAAGTCTTAGCTCGGCCGTATCAACTTTTCAGAATTTTTCGTGGACCCCTTCAAGTCGAATTCACGTGCTAAAATAGTGAGTGTAAAGAATACAAAGATAATGGCATGTCATATAACAATCGATTTGTCAAGAAGGATTACATTATTACTTTCTGTTCATCTTTTAAGCATTATTGACATCGGCGCGCGCACGTGAAATCGCTTTGTCGACGCACGATTGCTCAAGGGCTCATAATCTATATTATTAAATAGCGGAAGAATGGAGCTACGTATTGGTGTTATAATGTCTTAACTGTGTACCCCTTCATAATTTCTACATTTTTTGAGGTAGAAGGTTGAAATTCGGAATGTAGCTTACTATGGGCATGCTACTTGATTGGTACACTGGGGTCGGAATTACGGGGGTGGGATTCAGGGAGGGCAACATATCTGTGCTATTTAGGTACGTAAAGGCGTGGAATTCAGTATCCAAATTCCTCTAGGCAAGATCTACAGTACTATGAAGTTTAGGCCCAATTGTTCCAGGGGGGTCGGATTTGCGGAGGTGGCAGTCACTTGGTCCTTAGAACTATGGCAACATATGGCATGTTATATATCGTATGTTCGGAAATGATGAAAAAGGAAAGAAGTTACCAGGTTTTTTACATTTTATACATATTACGTTCGAGAAAATCAATTTTCTTGATTAAAAAACTTGGGGAGAGGTAAAAAGTGCAGATAAAGGGGTAAAAATAGATGACCGCAGGATCTGCCACTTGCCTTCCCCTATTCGGGGGGGGGGGGGGGGTTAATTTCTTTTTAATAAATGTATAAATGATGTATTTCTGCTTCACTGCTAAAGCTCCTCCTTGGAATGTTTACACGATTTTATTAAGTAACAAATTCTTGTTATGTGCTTTTGAATAGAAGAATCCTATAGAAAGTAGTTTACAGCAAAACTAGACCCATGATGTAGATTTAATTGTCCAAAATGTCAAGTTGAATTGCAGAACGTCACAGTTTTGATATGCACGAAACTGGAAATCCACACATTTTGGTGGTTTTCTGTGGAAAACAGGAAAATTTGGCTAAAAGTGTGCACGAAACAAGCAGGTCCGATCCAAACAATGAAAACGAGCCTCATACCATGACGCTACCTACTCCCGAACTTCACCATTAGCCACACCAATAGATCAGTGTTTACCCCATAATATAAATTACCAAGTTGTTTCGTGGTCCAGTTTGGGTGAGGTGCACACAAAATGTCGCTGGGGATTGACTCTGTTGATGTAGGGCTTATGAGCAGCAGGAAGGCCATAGAAATATAAAGTCCACAGTTCCCAGGGAATAGTGACCAGTAATGTCTGGAGCCAAGCAGACTGAAATGCACCCGAGGTGACCCCCAAAGGTCTGAGGAACTTGCGGATCAGGGAAATACTTGGAAGACTTGGTCGGGCTAGACATGTCCTGCTGGAATGTTCCATCCGATCCAGGAAAGAGAGTCACCATGCAAGGGTGTATCAGGTCGGCAAAGATGGATATAAACCAAATCAGGCCAGTGCCTTTCAGGAATATCAGTGGACCCAGATAATGCCAAAAAACATATAAGAAGTCTAATTCTGGCACTGCATTGCAGATTTGCAGTTACCATACGTCTGTTTAGGCATTTGTAGCAGCTTCTGGATCATTTGAACTGTGAGTTGCCACTCAAGTATTGTGTGTCGAATGCATTCCCAGGCAAATATAATAAGATAACTGAAGTACTCCCCAGTCACTGAACCAACTAAATTACCACAAAAACACCAAACTCTTCTTCTGCACCACATGTCGCGCATTGAAGACGGCACAAAGCAGATCTTATTGAATACGCGCATACAATTTTATTAACATATGCCACAGGTGCCACAAAACTGTACACCACGTACCAGGAAATTAAATACGAAAAATACAACCTCGAAGCTCCCGTAAACAACAACAAACCCAACAAACTTCCTTCACGAATCCAACGACGCTACCATCACCTGGTAATGATAATAACAATAGCCAAGTGCGTGTTATCGATTTTTGCTGTTCGTTAAGTCGCCCCCAAAGCCACTTGAGCCCGACAAGTGGCGCTCGAGCGCGCTAATCCATTGCACGCGCACGTCACTGATCGATCACAGGCCAAGCGAAACGACTTCGTGTCGTGCAAACAAAACAATATCAAAGAAGGAGTTTATGCTTTCTCCCGCCAGGTGGCGCCTCGCAGTGGCGTTCATTGTAGAAAAACGCGTAGTCCTACGCTTTAACGCAACAAAGAGAAAACAGTATGATAACACAACCGACTTACAATACGAAACAAACTTTCGAAGTGTAAAAGTTACTTCAACACCCCCCCCCAAAAAAAAAGACGCGCACATACATGCGTACCACCGTTATCGCAGTTTTTTTATTTTTTATTTATTTTTTTTTCTTTACTTCGCGTTCAACTCCTAACACATCTTATCACTCCCAATTCACAGATCCTCGCTCATTTCTAAAGCTGTTTAGAAAAAAAAAATTATATATTTTTAAAAGCATTAATTTTCTGCGCATGCTCAAAAGACCGCTCCAAAAAAGCGTTCCGCGGAGCTGGCGACAAGGACAACGACAAATGGCGGGTGGGCGGCACCGACAATGACGACAAAAGAGAGCCCTCAATTCACTCCTCATTATTCCTTGGATTCCTTCCAGGTAGGAAAAGGAAGGGTGCGCGCGCACAGCTCACCTTTTCAAAGGAAGCTCTGCCCTAGATAATTTTAAATTAAAAATAAAAATCAATAAACACCACCACCACCATCGCCATTAATCTCCCAATGACTCAGGATCAATCCAGAGCCGATTACAGCAAACCTCAACACCCCCTTGCAAACGCTCAGATCCAGCTTGGCTTAACCGTACCCTTACGATTTTGTCACTGATAAGTACTGGGGACTTCATTTTGTTTAATTCATACGGATTGCGTTGCATTTGTATATTTAGAAGCAAGTTCGCTTCATTTGTGACGTCAGAGAACGCTCTCAAGCCATCAGTCCATAGTTTAAATGGGTGCCAATGGCATTTATGAAAAAGATCTCGTATTTGATCTCGTAGATCTCGTAGATAAGTGCAAATTCTTAACAGACCTTTCAGCCCTTCCATAACATTCAACATTTAGTAAATGACATCATGAAAATTATGAACGGGGGAGGCCGTGGCCTGGTGTACTTTCACTGAACACACAACTTCTGTGTCATACGATCTTCATCCTCCCGGCTGCTGTGACCATAATACAGCAGTCGTTATCCAGGTTCATCCAGGGACCCAACTCGTCGGCCTCTGGCCATACAAGTCCTGGATAGACGTATTGGATTACATTAAAAATAAAATAAAATTAAAAAAAAAAAAGTGACCCAACCCTACCCAAACTTTATGCTCTCCCCAAAATCCACAAACCAGGAAAGCAAATCTGTCCCCAGCAACTGTTCCTTAGTATCTTTTGATGTCATTTCGCTGTTTCCCAGTGTCCCTATTCCAGTCACTCTTTCCCTGTTAGAATAAGTCCTCAAAGATAACAATATTGATGGTTCCCTGATTGAAGAGCTTCTACTTCCTACCAACAGTTTGTGTGTACAACAATTTCTTTCAGCTTAACGGCAAATTTACCGGAAGGATTCGGGCACCAACAATGGGTAGTTGCCTCAGTCCGATCTTAGCAGAAATATTTTTGCGCAAGTTCGAGAGTAGTTTGATTTCGACAAATTTCTACTTCCCGTCGGTATGGTTCCGTTATGTAGATAACATTTTTACAATATTTGACCATTGTCAATGTAAAATAGAAAACTTCGTCGATAATCGGAATAAACAATTCCGATCCATCAATTTTTCATTCGAACCAAAAACGAAGGTTTCCTCGACCTCGAATCACTCTTTCCAGGCAATAGTTTACAATTTGATGTATACAGAAAACCGACCCAAACAGATGTTTTTATTCGCCACGGCCCCAAGCACCGCTGGAGTCACAAGATCTCCACTTTTACATTCTTACTGGATAGATCCCTATGAACCCTCACTGGATTTAATCTAGAAAAAGCTTATAAAAAAACGTTGCAGTAAATAATAGTTAAAATGATGACTTGTTAATACAAAACCTGAAAATTCCGGTTTCTGGTTTCCAACTCCATTTCATTAAATTCGATTAATGAATAAAAGTAATTCTACCCATCTCCTACAAAAAAAGACTAACGAAAGTCCTGATTTTAAAGGAATATGATACTAGATTAGCCTTCCGCAACTCATTAAAACCCCCTCCTACCATTCGGTATCTACAATATATCATGCCAGATTTGCCCGGTGGTTTTACCAAGGGCAGTCAAAAGGGAACGCTGAGACCATACTAACAAAACATCTAGTCCATACAAAATTCGCCCGTTCGGAGAGGTCAGCGGTGGCCAAATATTTGTTGGAAACTGACCAAACATCACCAAGGACAATCTCAAACTATTAAGGAAAGTCAACAACCATCTACTTGATGTGTTCGAGACTTTAGAGAGAAAGAAAAATGATCAAGAAACCTAATGAGCGGTTAAAATGGCCCTTTAGGAGATCCCAAATTGTTTAAATTTATCCAGAACGCTTCAATTTCTAAAGTTATTCTTTTGTCTTTTTTGTTTTGTAAAATTGTTTTACCTTTGTATTAATTTCTGGATGACTTAACTAGGGTTCGTCTGACTTCTTGCCTAGCTCAGTGTAAAAATGTATGGCAGTGAAAGCATTGCTTCCAGACCGCTCGTTTCCTTTTTCCCTGCGCTGTTCGATTCTCGAACCCCATTTGACTAATCACTACGTCTTCTTGTCTGTTAAAAACGTTTTGGGATATTTTGAACAGCGCGCCTACGGTTATTCAGGCCTTCGGGCGGGTGCGTTGTCTCCATTTGTTCATAAGGACCACAATCTATGCTTAGCACTGGTTGTTTATGTAAGGTGGTCTCCCGAACGCTGTGATTGTTCAATATTCACAACATCAAACTAGGGAAAAACATTCGCAGAAACCCATCAGATGCTTCACAAGACCAGAAAGAGCATCATGCCACATTGCGTCGGGATCTCCTCGGCCGAAAAACGCACACCAGAGGAACATGTCAACATCATTTTTTGATGCCAGTGACGTTGTTCATCATGAATTCTCGTATTTCACCTGGTTGATCAGATAAACGCCTCAGAGAAAATGTAAGCAGGAGGAAAAGACCACAAACTTTGGCGCAATCTGCAATGGTTTTCCAAACATGACAACGCGCCAGCTCACTCAACGTTGTCAGTTCGGAGACTTTAGCCAAACATAGACTGACCAAGCTTCCTCATCTGATCTGGTTCCAGCAGATTTTTCTTCTATTCCCCAAACTAAAGACAACCCAGAAAGAAAAAGATTTGATAGCATTGAGTGTATCAAAAAATTCGCAATGAGAACCAAAGGGGATTCCAAGAGAAGCATTCCAGGACTGCTTCAAAAAGTGGAAACACCACTGTGACCAGCCTAGCCGTTGGGTTGGGGAGGAGAGTACTTGACCACCAACCTATAAGTTGAATTCTTAAAAAAAAAACAACTTTCGGAACCTTTTGAACAGACGTCATGTACTGTAAAATAAGCTTTATTAACTTCTTTGTAAAGTCCACTGATCGGAGTATTTTCCCGTTTGTAATTGATCTACTTTGTAAAACACTATGATCGGACCTGATGAAACAGGCTTAGCCCCCGAAATGTACAATCTGGATCATAGATTTCTATGTGTGGATTTGTAATTTATTTATTTATTTATTTATTTGCTAAAAAATAACTATTACAATAACTCTATCCAGAGCCGGTGTGGCCTTTAGGCCGCCGACATGTGCGGTCTCCAGAGGGTAAAACATAAATAAAATAGTCGTTTATAATAATGCAATAGTTAAAATTGAAAGATACAAATTGATTTGCGAAAATACTAATAGATTATTTGGAAAGGAAACTACAAATTTATTTGCTAGCTATATTTACATTATCACTGCAGTTTCCACAGTTCTTGGCTTATTTGGAAAGTCAGTCTTATGACACATCAAACAATCTGAGAATCTTCTCCACAGAGAAATAGATTTCACTATTTCACTTATATACGAGGGTTGTTCCAAAAATAAGTTTCGTCATTTTTTTCACACGGAAACTTTATTGCCAAAAACATACAGCATGGCATCATGAACTTTGCACTATTTTTCGACGTAGTCGCCACCGACATTGAGACATTTGTCGTAGCGTGCAATCAGTCTGAAGAAAGAGTAGCAGCAGACAGGCATACACGAGCTATTCGACTACAAATCATGATGGCAGACAGACGTGTACTGACAACGTGGTCGCATCCCAATTCACCAGTGAGGAAAAAATTCAAAGTATCACCCTCCGTAGGAAAGATTATGGCAACAGTGTTCTGGAACGCGAAAAGTGTGATTCTCATTGATTTCCTCCATCAAGGGACCATCAATGCGGCACGCTATTGCGACACCCTCACCAAACTCAGGTCCGCCATTTGATGAAAGAGACCAGGGCTCTTGAGTGAAGGTGTTGTGCTCTTGGACGACAACGCAAAACCACACGCAGCAAGGCTCACACACGATCAGATAGCCTCGGGCACGTCTGCCTGCTGCTACTCTTTCTTCAAACTGATTGCACGCTACGACAAATGGCTCAATATCGGTGGTAACAATGTCGAAAAATAGTGCAAGCTGTATAGTTCATGATGTCATGGTGTATTTTTTTGGGCAATAAAGTTTCCATGTGAAAAAAAAATGACGAAACTTACTTCGTGAACAACCCTCGTATCAAGGTTTGTAAGCCATTCCCACTCAAAGTTTGCATGATATTCTATGATATACCATTACCATGCAAGCTCTGAGTGAAATCTGACAAATGCCCTTTCCATTGGGAAAATAATTCACCTCCATCCAATATATCGGATTTCAACATGGTGGTATTTCGTCAAACGTAGATCGTCATATGCATTAAACTCGGATCAGGTAATCAGGACCATCTTTGCTATTTCATCATCAGTAGCGGCAGATGACTAGCGGTTTTGGCGAGAACCACCACGTGGCTTATCTCGCATTAGTTTCTTTGAATTTGGACAGTAGATAAGGAATAGTGTTATGAGAACTTAAAGGTCTATGGCGACGTTGAAACCTCAATTCGCTCTTAGTGCAATTTTAAGCACTCCAACTGAACCTTAATTGCGACCTTTCAGCGACAGCATTTTCCAAACGGTAATAAATAGTGAAATCCGACAAGTGGAATGAAATTTGCTGAAAATACTCATATTACTTGATATTTCACATGATCCACTTTCCGTTTGAAAATAAAAGGCAACCAATATGGCAGATTTCAAAATGGCGGCCAGTATTCCAAATATTAGGCCCATTTCAAAATAGTGCTATTCAGACGTACATGTACTTTTAAAACATTCAATGCCTGAAAACTACTTTTCGACTTAAACGCGCTCGAATGATGTCAGCGCAACGTCATCAAGGGAGAAGCAGGAAGAGAGGCGGCAAGAAGGAAGCACGTTGCGCAACTTCACTTTCTATCACTTTCACAAAGCGGAAATGGAGTTCCCACCACACAAAACACTCCCGGAATTAGCAAACTCGCAACATTTATTTATAAAATAAATAACATTTTTCCCGATTCCTGTCCAATCCAAGAACGCCTGCAATCGCGTGCGAACAAAAGGCGCCCCCGGAAACTTAACATTATTCCTTTGCGACAACTGCTGGTCTCTCCAAGAAACTTTACGATCCTTTGCAGTTTCGAACCATAAAAAAAAAGATAAGAAAACGATAAAGAGGACGTCGGTCGCGTGGGCTCGCTTCTTTCAAAACCGGAAACGGAAGTAGAACGATTGCTTCTCAGAATCGGACAAAAGAAAATCAAAGAAAACAATAAAAGCAAAAAACGCGAAATAAAGCTCACTGATTAAGCTTAACGGTCTAGGCTTATCGTCACTCTTGACAAAGAAGTGGACTTTCCAATAAAACAAAAGTAGCACCATCCCCTCCTCTTTAAGTCCTCCATTCATTAACGAAAACGCAAACACGACTGCCGCCGCCATCCACCAGGTGGAGCGGCGCAAACGGCCCACATTCCAAAAGAGAAGCGTCCTTCCGCCGTCTAATGGCCCACCGTTTAACCCCTTTATCGCCCACTCCGCTTCACGCGACGAAAAGTGAACCTCATTAATAAACCGCACGTGCTTACAAAATTGGGTCGCCACGCCCACCCCCGCAATGACCGCAGCTGCCGCCACCACCAATAACGCAGCACACGCATACCCCTCCTGGAAACGAACCACCAAACTATCTTGGCAGCACCTATAAGCGAAGATCAATCGCAGATGTCTTTCGAGAAATCCAGAAGGGCATGCAACGAAAACTGCAACAACTATAAATATAAACAAACATAAACAGTCTACACAGTCTGAAAAAACATTAAAAAAAAAACTAATGAAAACGAAAAAAAAAAAAACCCGAAAAAAAATCCGGAACTTTTGGATTGTCGCTCCAATACTCCTATGAAGTGTCAGCCTTATTTATAAGAATGCCGAGAATATCTACTTGTCAATTTATCGGATATCTCAAGAGGCTGCTCAAGATTATAGTAAAAGACTCTTCAAAATGCTTAGGAAGTAAAGGATAGCTTACTTCTGGCTACTCGAAATGTCCAGTGTTTTCCCCAAGTTACAGTGTAAGTGCAAAAGTGACCGTCGTCCGACGTACTTTAAGGTTTTCCTAGACCCCTGTTTCCAAAATGTTTTGTGATCAAGGAAAAAAGCCAAAACCCAAAGGAACACCTGCAAACATCTACAGGTCGTAAACAAATCATCAACCTCATTTCCGGGGGATGTATCAGCCACAGCTCACAAAACTGCAAACTGCTGAAAACATTTTCTTCATTTTCTAAGCGAAGAAGGGTACCAAAAGCTACCAAATCCATCAAAATCATAGTACATAGTGTCGGTATTGCTGTATATATCAATAAATAAAGTATGAACTCTCTTGATGTAAGCAATACGATAATTTTATTAAGTATGGTAACGTGTCATTGACTATTTGACTATTACCATGGATGAAGAAATACAGGATAGGAAACTCCATTGTTTAAAGCGTGAGGTTTTTTTGTTTTTTTTTCAGTAGCGCCCTCTGGCCATTTGCGTGGGCATTAATCTCTGTCTAGCAGACGACTACACTTTTCCTTAATGGCGTCGATGGCTCGGTGGTTGCGTGATCGCCTCCGATGCCCGAGGATGACGAGGATTTTTTTCAGGAGGAAAATCTTGTGATCACGCATTTTCTTCGGAAGAACTTCTTACTAAATGGAATAATTACTGCTTGTGAAATCCATTTACAGTATGTTTCAGTAACACAAATAAACTGCAATCACAAAACATCAACCGTAGAGATTTACAGATTTTTTAAACATATAACTTCACTTTTCTCAAAAAATTCATCCAGCAAACAAATACATGGAATCAACGGCTTTAATTCCCTTCCGAAGGAAGTGCGTGATCAGGAGTTTTTTCCCCTGAAAAAATCCTCGTCGTCCTCGACAGGGACTGTACCCACGTCCTCGAAGGCGATCACGTAACCACTAAGCCATCGAGGCCAATACGGAAAAGTGTGGTCGTCTACTAGATAGAGAGTAATGCCAACGCAAATGGCCAGAGGGCGCCATGAAAAAAATCCCATGCTTTAAACAATGGAGTTTCCTATCCTGTATTTCTTCATCCATGCTATTACCGTCATCAACTGGCCTGATATGAACAATGAATTTGTGTAGATTTTCTTAAATCAGTTAGGATTGACACTGGCTAGTCAGGAGTAGCATTTGTCTGGCTGATTTGCTGTGATTAATTGAGGATAAATAAGGTGTTAAATTTTAAATTACAATTTACGTTGCAAATTATAAGATACAAATAGTAGATAGACTACAATTTATACATTTCAACGTATAAAATTTAGGTTTTAAGTTTGAGAATTATATTGAGAATGTTGTCAATTTCAAATTGAATTTCATTATTTAGCAAGCTTTATTTCACTTTTTTTTTACTTTTGTAGAATTTCTATACTCTCCATTAAATGGAGTTTTTTTATTATCCGTGGTTGTTATAATAATGTCCATGATTTCGTGTTTTGTGCCAAATAAGATGATCAGCAAATTTAGATTTCCTATCAAAACCTACCAAAACATAAAACCTACTAAACCACCTATAATGACCAAAACCTATCAAACACCAACCAAACCTACCAAAACTTAATAAAACCTACCAAACCACCTAAAATCTGTCAAAAACTACCAAATCCATCAAACCTAACCAAACTTACCTAAAGCTATAACACGTCCCAAAACATAGAAGCAGAACACCGCGAAGCAACACCATATTAAGTACACGGGTGCCAGAACCAATCAAACATACTAAACCCTTAACTCTGCCAAAACCAACAAAACCTATCAAATCTAAGAAATCCACAAAGCCTAATAAAATCGACCAAACTTACGAAAACATACCTAAACCAAACATACCTAAAACAAAATATACCCAACCTTAACAAAATCTACCAAAACATAGAAGAAACACACGGAGAAGCAACCGCGTATTCAGTAAAATCAACGCCCAGGTATCAAACTACCAAACCTACAAAATACCAACATCTACCTAAACCATAAACCTACCAAACCACCTAAACCTATGAAGCTTAACAAAAACTACCAAACCTACGAAACTAGTGCCATAGCGAAGGTATGGCAAAGGTGGCCACGGCTATAGACGCCACTCGAAATAGCCGTCTAATCCAAGGGATAACGTCCCCCTCACGTTATCGTTATGCCTTTTATATTTTGACCCTTAGGCGCTTAGAGAAACAGCTACGGCACAAGAACTACCAAACCTACTAAATCCTACAAAAACCAACCATACCTATCAAACAAACCAAAATTTACCAAACATTGACATAACCTAACAAATTATAGAAGAAGCACACAGAGAAACAATACCGTATTAATAGAATAATGCAAAGAGTACCAAAACGTACCAAAATCTAACAGTACTTAATAAAATCTACATAACCTATCAAACCTACCGAAAACTATCAAAACTTAATAAAACCAAACCAACTAGATCTTACCAAATCCAAGCTTATCTACCAAACCACCTAAAAACTGCCATAAACTACCAAACCGATCAAAACCTACTAAGCCACCTAATCTTACTAAAGTCCGCCAAACCTACCAAACTTTAATTAAACCTATAAAATCCTATCAAAACCAACCAAACCTTACAAAACTACCAAATACTACCGAAACACAGCAGAAGCATACATACCCATACGCACAGAGAAGCAACAAACACCTTACTAGGTAGATGACTGACGTCAACAAAATCAGTTTTTTTTTCGTTTGTTGGAAACAATGAAAGTTACGTTGTTGTTTGGTTTACTATGATAAATGTCTTTTCAGTGCCGGGGCCTGTCGTTTTCGTCGGCTACGCGATTTCTCATATAAGCTAATCTCTATTCCCCTAATCTGTGGCGAAAATAAGGAATAGCACACATGCACGAACAAAATAAGAAGTTCAGGCAAAACAAAAATAAGTTCGTGCTTAATAGCATGCGTGACGTCATTTGTTAACGGCTTTCCAACTCATCAAAGCACTTTCGTTAACAGTCATCAGTTGAAAAAATTTGCATATTTCGCCTTCAGAACAAAAACGCTATTTATTCAGAGTGCACGCGCTACCCATATTACTCCAACCAAACCCAAAGGACTCTATAATTATCCATTCCAAAGAGGCCTCCCAAGCTACCAAATTACTTCCATTCATCCTCACGCCATTGCCGAACAACAACAGTCGTCGTCGGCGGCCATTCGCATCTCATTGACCTCGCCACCTGTCAGGTAAACGCAGCAAATAAAAGAAAAGAAAAAAAAAAACAGGCATTGCGAGACCAATCGGGTGAAATTAAGCGCGACCAATTGTACCTTTTGTGTGTTTCGCTCTCCTTTTGTGTTTATGGCGACCGCCTCCTATATGTGGGTCAGGGATGACGATACCGCGGTCTCACCCGGTTGCCTCCGTGACGTCATCACGACAATAACGCGAAAGCGATAACATGGGATTAGAAGAAGGAGGAGGAGCAGTGCCATAACACAAAGAAGCGCCGTTTAGTATTATTATTATCATCATCATCATCATTCTTTTCTCTAATTCATTCTCTCTCTCTCCATTGAAACCAATCCCGTTTGCCGATCACGCAACGTTCGAGATCAAAATAACATATAACAACAAAAACCAAAGCAACGAGCGCCTTATCTTAGTTAAAGCAACACGCATATAAATAAATAACAAAACATAATAAAAATAAAAAAAGACTCGTGATCCATTTTTAACAAGCCGATCGATGTTATCTACCACTTTAATGCGCAACTGCTTTAAAACAAAATAAATTACACCACCAACTTAACCCACTTTCTCTCGGCAAGCAAACAAAAAACAATAACAACAACGCTCGACTGAAGCGCCACCAAGGCGCAAACATGAAGCGCTTAATTCGAGAACAACCCAAAAATCACACTATAGCCTGTAATTACCAAAGCAAGACAGAAAAATTAAATATCGAGTACATCAATATGAAATAGAACATGCTTAACCACTATCTTGAAATCCACCATATTGGATAAAAGTCAATTTTTTTTTCCAAATACAAAGTGGTCATGTGACATAACAAACAACAAGCGAACATTCCCAGAAATCCATTCCACCTGTCAGATTCCACTGATCTGTCACGGTTTAGAAGCTTCTGTCACTCAAGATTTGCATGGCATTGCTACATGATGTTCCCCTTGTTGATTGCAGAGCTCCCAGTCGAGAGACAGTAGTATTGCCAGGAATTTTCTATGCCTTACTATGAAACAAGTGTTCGTCAGTAGCTTGACATCCAGTGTCGCTGCATTGGTTTGACTTCAAACTGTCTTAAAGTCATATATGGTCTAAAGGGATGATGTGGTGTGGGGTATCATTGAAAACACCCATAATTCTGAACGGTACTTAGAGATGTCACGTGAGACTGCCTTTCCTTCTGTTTTGGCCGAAGATGGCAACGTCCCTTCGTTTTTCTAGCATGATATTGCCTCACTTCACAAAGGAATCAGTGGCAAGACATTAAGCGGAATGGATTTGTAAGAAAATTCTCATGTTGTTTGATACAACCTCTGACAATAAAGTTCGGTGAATGACGTCACACCCTAATCTGTGCGAGCTTTACGCGAGTAAGAATGCATGTGAATACAAGCCCAGTCATTGTTTAAGCAAGTTCAGACAGGTCACGTTTGTGCGTGCAATGGTTTAGCAGATGCTCGTTTCTTTAGCTTGAAGGTGTAGCGTGCGCACGTAACTGTGGATAATGGATCAAAGAGGAACACTGACGTAATCGTGCAACAGTTTCTGGCCAACAAAGGGGTCGTATCCATAGCTCATCCACCTTATTCACCAGACTTGGCACCGGCAGACTTTTTCTTGTTCCCACGCCTGAAACGGGCCTTAAAGGGACACAGATTTGCGGACATTCCAGACATTCAAGCAAATGTGACGCGTGAACTTAAAGCCATCCCTAAGGAGCTTCCAGGACTTATACACCCGATCCCAAAAGTGTATTGCCTTCCAGGGTGATTATTTCGAAGGACAATAAAGTAAATGTGGCTCTATCTGTTTTGCATTTTGTTGTGTGAACTCATTCACCGAACTTAATTGTCAGAGGTTGTATGTCACAAGACCCACTTTTCCTATTTTTGGCTTTTGATAACAATAGGTCTAATAGCAATAAGCTACTGAGTGCAATTCTTCATAATTGGCCTACAAAGAACAGTATAGTTCTTCAACAGTGGTTACCGAACAGTCACTGTACTTACAATGATGATAAGTACAGTGTTTGACGGGAGCCCCAAGAAACCATGTATCCAGCATGCCTTATCGAGACAATTGAAGCTTCTGGTGGTGGTGTCTTGGTATGGAGCTTCTTCTGCTGGTATGGAACAAGTTTTCTGAAATTCTAGTAGGTTTAGGAACTACCTAAACAACGTTGCCGACCAAGTCCATCCTATATGTGATGGCTTATTCGTGTACAACACTGTGCACAGTTAGTCAAATATCTATTGACTGTTTTTGGGACATATTGGAAAGACATATCCGACAGCAAAAACTTGTTACAAGAACAAATCTGCCAAGAAAACCAAAGGAATATCTGATGGACGCCTGGTCTTCCATTGATTCTATGCTTAGCGATTCACTACAATGCCAGAAACATCCAGTACGAATTAACGCGTAATCATTACAGAGCATGACATATCAACCCAGAAATAACAGCGATATCTCTCATGACAGCATATCAGAGCCGTTGCACGCAAACAGTCACATGACTTCATGGCGGTGCTTCTTTATCGACCCGTCTATGAGCAGGCCGCTTTAATTTAACTTAAATTATAAATAAACAAACAGACTCGTGATTTGAACGACACGCATTTTAACAAGGCAACTTCATAAGGATAATTAAAAAGCGCCATAACACCCACACAGACACAGACACAAACACAAATCCCCACCCACCCAGCTCATAAAAATTTTAACGGCCAACTTGGATTTAATCCCGAGTCGTAAGATGCAATTTACGGCCAATTACCAGCAACAAACGAGCAGTTCGCGTTCCTAACCATTTTTTAACCTTCTACAATCCCTTATCATCAAATAATAACCATTTGAAGCGCTCAGCCAATCAGAAGACACCTTTTAAAAAAAAGACAACCCGACCCAACACGCCTTCTGATTAATTCAAAGCAACAACCTTATTGTGGAGTCTGACTAAGAAACTGCCAGAAAAGTGGTACAGGTAAATCCATGCACAGCACATAGCAGCACCACGTGTGCAGGTTAGTCCTTCATCTTTGGAAGCTTCTGGAGCTTTTTCCAGTAGATTGTGCTTGGATTCTGCAAAAGACCATTTCAAGGATGTTCTAGCAAAACATCGAGCTTATGCAGGACTGTGACCATAAAAAGACAAGAATCGTTGCAATACTGCCTTAAGTAATATCGCAATTCCACGCTAGGGCCTCAACATATCTCACTATGAAAACTTTGCAACGTCCTCTACATGAATCACCAACACAGACCCCTGAAGCCAACTTGGGATGTGTTCAGTTGGCATTCAATGGGACTCCGAGTAGATCTACGAACATCTCTGGCTCTAGTCTTTATGTATATCCTTTTTTACAGATTACTTCCATTCACAGCTTTGGTCTCTTCCAACAGGACAATGCGCTGCGACACAAGCCTACAGCCGACAGTTCTGAATGCGCCGTGGACTAGAAAACCCAACACATTGGATACAACAGAAGTGGAATGCTCTGCAGGAAATATGATGTTCGCTTCCACAAGCTCGGGGAATCCATGCCCTATCAAGAAACACACACACATCAGTGCGCTTGTTCCAGACCAATCATGTTAACGAGCTAGAAAATTATTACTATTCCCACAAACTGTGCTTTTGTGACCAACACAGTTATATTACCTAATTTCAAGAAAATTCAGTCCTTGGAACGAGTTTTTAGTAAAATAAACATAGGAGCCCTAAGTCGACAACTCTTACGACTGGACTTTCCGAGGCCCGTCTAGAAAGCCCTTAATAAACCTCGTCCCACTTTGCAGGAGGAATGAAACTGCATTCCAGTTGACGCCATCCGCAACTTGGCAGAAACCCTTCCGCAACTGCATTACCAGACAAAGACAGGCATACAAGTTTTAAGGCTAAGTGCCTTCTAGTGACTGGACAGGGTAAAGGGTGTCCCAAAAGCCTAGAATCCTGCCATTACATAGGACAGATCATCAAGCTGGGAAGGGTTCCAGACTCTGAATGCCAAATGGCACAAACAACGAGATCCCGAACTTTCGAGATAACCTGTATGACAAGAACATGTTAGGACACGACACTTTGGGGTCTAGTTCGTGAAATCTCAAAGGATCACAGTCCTGGCCGAAAAAGCAAAAATAACAATCCATATTTTTAGGACTTACCATATAAAGAAATAACACTTATTATTCTGTTGAAACTAAAGAGGCGTCAGGTACTGTCACTAGAAGCATCACCCAGCAGCAAAAACCACTGAAACCCCCGAACTCAAAGTTACAAATATATACAAACGTTCCAAAGATATAACGCGAACAACAGTATACTATACAAAAAGATGCCTTTGAGGGTACTAGGCGTGTACTGTTCTAGCATTAGGCGCCACCCTTACCTCTAAAGCGTCTTGTTTCTTGGCATTATATACGATTAGGTCATCTTTGACAATGGACTATCCATATGAAAACCCTCCAGCACATCTCATTGACAATTCCACGTCGGATTGGGTTGTCTCCAGCAGAACAGACCAGGCACATTCAAAATTGAATCTTGTTAGGCCTAAATGATTTTTTAGCACATCCACTTTAAAGTCTACAAAAAAACATGGTCGATGCAACCATTACATCCTGGAAGGTCTCCTTGAAGCAAGTAGTTTCCACGTGGAAAGAAAGCCAAAGAATCCGCGACAGGAAGCTCCAGTTCCAAAAAAGAGATGGGTACAAAGGTCGTGACGTCATCACTGCTAACCCTAACGAGCCCACTTTAACCCTAACTCTTAATCAAACCCCGAAAGCAAACTCAAGATTTCGATTGTGTCCTGGACAGTGCAACGAACGAGCGTCATAGCACAAAAGACAGATTCCAGCGGAGGGGGCAAAAGGCGCGCCGGCAGGAGGGCGTCGAGTGCCAACCAAGATATTTATGTCAACCTGTCAGCGAACGGTCGTGGCACGAGGAGACACACGAGGAGGTCGCAGCGATGATCGCAATCGATTGATTGGCCATCTGCCAGAGGAAGCGCACCCAAGAAAATGGATAAAAAGGAAGACGCCTGGAGGCGCAATCTTCCGCTTCCACTCTCAGTCCAAAAGAAGGAACTGGAGACCCTTGCCGTTAACCTTGTCATATTAATGAAGACGAGTCAAGGTACTTCAATATACCAACTATGACGCCACTGGAGACTAGAAGCCAAAGCACACTATATACATAGAATCGAATACAGACCTTATCCTACTGCTCAAGTTAATATGGCCGTAGGACTGAAACCATTTTCCACACTACTGAGCACCACGGCTGTGTGTTGGGGTATTTCCAGATCGAAAAAGAGAGGGGGGGGGGTTGTGAGTGGGGCGGGGGGTAGATAAGAGCACGAGCACTCATGATTTTATCTCGGTTGACAGTGTCATTTCCGCACTGGGTGCGCTTGTCATCCGCCAAACTTCCGATCAAAAGGAAAAGGAGGGAGTTGGGGTTTCGGAGGAAAAGCCAAAAGAGGAGGGGATCCACGAAATCGAGGGTACACCCAAAGCGAACATATTAATTCAGTCGAAACGTCAAAAATTGGCGGAAGAGGTCGCGGTCGCTGCCGAAAGGGCGAATAATGGTGGAAGAATGGAGAGGGCAAAGAAAGAAGAATTCGTAGACTGCCATCTCAATAAATAAATAAATATTTTATTATCCAGTATACAGTTTAGATGTCCATTCTTCTTATCTAAATATTTTAAATAAATAATAAAAAGGTTTACCATAAGAAATAACGCTTGATTGTCGAAGTAAACAAGCTGAAATGTTTCGACTGAAATCATCTTCAAGAGTAAATGACTAAAGAAGATTTAAGACAAGCTTTATTATAAGCATACAGGCTCGTGATAAGCTTCCTGCTTTTAAAGTGACCCAGAAGTGGACATAAGACCTAAGGGAAGGGCTTTGCAAGGTTTAGGATTATCGCTTTCTGTAAGTTTTATGAAAATGTCGAAACTCCTGGTTTCTGGTTCGAATCCAGGACGCGGAATATTTTCTTCCATTTTTTCATGTAATAACTTCATCTTAGGTTGGGGAGCATGAACTCCAGTTGTTATTTACGACAAGGTTCGTTAGGTTTTGAATTCGCCAACATCTAGGTCATTTTGCGTCCTCTTCACAGGACTAATATCTTTACACATTCCTGAAACAATTCCACATATCTATCAACGTTATTCATGCCTGGGACAAACATCGCCATCCATGCCCAGAGCGGATTCCAAAACTGGAATACCCAAGTTCCAGCGCACTCCGTGCCGGCGACGTATACATAATTTCCATAGAATTTGTATGCGGCAATACCTGCCAGACCAATACGGACTCAGCTGGCTTATAAACAGGATATAACAAAATTTAAACTGTAACTACTCCAAGACGCGAAGTGCGAAACAACGTATATCGGATCAATAATTTGTAGCCTACACTTTCATAAAACCACCTGGTAACCAATTTATAGCCCATCCTGACTCAAAATAATGAAAACAACACAACCAACCGAACAAAACCCTATACGAGTGTTTGCTTTATTTCTTTCACATTTACACCCTGATGTTAAGAAAAACATGTAATTTCAAAGACGGCATCAACATCTTATTCAAAATTTCAATTTTAGCCAGATTGCACCCCAAATGCGATTAAAAAAGTTGGGTTCATTTTACCCATCCGAACTACTTTGGCATAAAAAAACGGCAATTATAATGCTTTCACGAAGCTCACAGTTATCCTTACTGAAGGAAGAAAATCTTTTGCAGGAACATAGGATAAATGTACTAGTAGTTGAGAGTGTACCAATAATTGCTGCTATACGATTTACGGGCTGTAGAGGGACTGGCGTTGCTACCTTGTATTAAACAATGTATTAGGTTTCCCAGAACACCAAAAAAAAGTAGGAACTTGCTTCCTATCTTGGCCACAGCCATGTGTAGATTGTTAAATGCCTTACTGAGTCGAAAATACCGTCTAACAAACCACTAGGTGACTGTTTGATCACCTGAATTTATTTCAACAATGTTATATAATACTTGTTATTAATTTTACGTGGGCCGTTTTGTGTCATCAATGGACAATACATCTAGTGGTAACAGAATTTCAAATGACCAATATGGTAACTGCTTTAACCCACGTTCAAGTCAACTATTAGAACCTTGATAGTGTAGTGTCACTAGTAATTGACATAACCTGTCACTTATTGATAAAATTTCTGTATTTAAAAAGACTCACAAAAATACACTATTGTGATTTAAAATGTAGGATAATAATAAAGGAAACATGATAGTTTTAATTCTATCTTTTTAATTTCCAGTAACTGACCTAGCTCTGTCAATTATAGGAACTTGACTGTCAATTTCTAGATCATCCATTTTGACATAAATCTTCTAGGCCCTATTCACTGTTTGTTTTTGTTCGGTCTGAATTTTGTCATAGATGATCAAACAGATAGCCCAGGATAAATTATCCTGCAAGAAGAAAACTACTATTCTGTTTACTATAAAAAGAAGTACTACATTGGAAGAATTTTGCAAGTAGGAGAGCAATTGTCAGAAATCAAGATTTTCCATGAACAATTGTTGGGCAATAGTTTGACCAAGATCTGATGATATGCACAAGTGGAAAACACCTTCATTTTCTATGGTCCTTGCACTCTAAGTGGAGTGGACCGATTTAATTTAACCTTTCTAGAAAAAGAAAAAAAAAATGATCTATATGCGATTTGATTTAAGTACACAATTTCTTTCACTGTAATGTCTTAAACTATCAATTATTGGTACATCTACACTAGCTGCTCTCCTTTCTTTGTTTTTCTACACATACCACAAGAGAGTCATCTTAAAACGAGAGACATACGGATCGTTTTGTTCCCTTAAGCCTGCCATTCTTACAACAATCGGGAATTCAAACAGAAACATTAACAAGACACCGGCCCATAAATTAATTTAGGAAATCCTTGCATTTAATATTAAATTGATCAACTACTTTCCTTTTTTATACCAGTCCACTGAATTTTTTTCTTTAACTCCATCAACGATGGTCTCTCTAGAGTTCAGTACCAACAATAAAAACTTGTAAACATGCAAACAATAAGTAGGAGTTTAAGTGGTGACACAGTAGCAGTTGTAAATTATTAGTCGCCCAGGTTAGTGGCTAACATGCTGATTTCTGAGTCGCTGGGTCGTGGGCTCGAGTCCCACCATAGGCATGGTTGTCTGTATTTGTCCTCTTATACGGATGCTTTTCTGTATAAAATCGTATACCACTGTACCTCGTATGCTTATTTAGAAAATAAAAACGCAATTTCTGTGTAAATATCGTTATTAAAAACCGTATATAATGAGATCAGTTATCTCTCGAGAGATGATAGCTGTGAAAAGAAGAAATTATCATCGAAAATTATTTGTAGCTTTCTCTCTTTGTGTGTGGCAACAATGAACTAATTCAACAATGATTGGGTTCAAGAATAATTCACTAATTATTTACTTTGAATTGATGACAACCAATAACGTATATTAAAGATAGACTCCGAATCCTATTGTTAACAGCGGCAAAAAGTGAAGCAAATTGAGCCATGATAGTTCTGGGCAGGAGTGAGCCGTGGAGTAATTAGCTGTCTGGCTGCTTTGTTTTTGAAGATTTTGGACCCGAGGAATTATTAATTCAAAACCATTATTCAAAGTTGTTCTGTGTAGAACTGTACAAACAGACAAGGAAAAAGGATCAGGAATCATTTTCCAAAAAAATAAATCAAAAATACGTAACTAAAATGAAAATACGTAACTGAAAGACAATCGAAACGAAATTGAAATTGAAACCATGATCGAAAAATTGTTTATAAAATATAATAAAATACTTCAAATACAAAATAAACAAAAAGATAAACTTATCAGTCCGTGATCGGCGTGTGAAAGAATTATTAATCAGCTACTCTCGTGTTTAGCCATGTGTTTTGCATCATCTTCACTCACTTTCAGCCATGACAATTCTGGGCATGGAGCTTCCCAATTTGCTTCAAGTTACAACAATAGGATTCGGAGTCTATCTTTAATAGACGTCATTGATGACAACACTAAAAACCTTATCGACAATATTGTTAAAGTCAAATAAGTAATTCTTGTTTGCAAATTTATATAAAGGGGTCATTATTTTTCCGAGTATTATAGTATTTAATTTTCAATTATTCCCAAATATATAAATATACAAACTTATTACAGTAATGATTTTGTAGCGGGTGGATGGTGGGTAAATTAAAATAAATAAGTATATATTTTCTAAACGGGAATGAACTAGTTTGTTAAATAACGCTTGGAACATTTTGGGGCAAAATTTCAAATTACCCTAAATTGTCTTCCCCCCCCCCCCCCTCGAACGCTTTTCGTCGAAATTCTAAAATTCCTATACATTCTGTCGCTTCTCGTCATTATACATTAATACAAACAATGGCCTCAAGCTGCCCCAAAAAATTTCCAATGATATTAGGTATAAAGAACAGCGTTCTTTGAATGTTTACAAGTTTTTATTGTGAGAAAATAAATTTTTGAATTATTTGTTACTCTCTTTCTTACACGATACTTTGCTTAATCGACATGTCAATTAATAAACCATAAATAGCAGACAATAAGTCGATCAAAATGTTTACAAACTTTAATTTCATTTCATTTTCCTGGTAGTCTTTTCAGGAACCTGAAAGAATTTATTTGTCTACTAGCAAGCCAACTAAAAATGAATAAGAATAGTCCTTAATGAATACGCATAGGCCTATTCAATTTCCAAGTAATAAAACAACAGCAGAAAAGATAGGCGGATGGCAGAAGAATAGGTAACAGGTAAAGACAATGTTATCCATGCATGAGCGCACCGGGAAACTGCTCCTGCAGGCCCTGCACATGTGCCATTTCGACCCGTAGGTCCAGGCTGGGAGTTAGTCCCTGAATGTTATTTACAACATCGGATGAACAACCAAAACGAATGGCTTTATATTACTTTTACAATATTGACAATTCTTTTACATAGATAGTGCATTGTTATTCGTATTTCTACCAATAATAAGCCCTGAATTTGCACTATCTATGATGATGTAACAATGTATTCAGTTTCATTGCGGAGGCCTTCTCTCTCGGTGGTCACGGTAGAGTACCATGATCCGAAACCTCCTGTTAACTAACCATTGTTAATCCACCAATCCATTGTTATCCATTGTTAATCTACCAATCACGAGATTTGAGGACGGAAGCAGACATCGAAAATTAACGAAGAGTTGAAGCAGACATCAAAAGATTGTTAAAACGAAACGAGTGCGCGCTCAAGCAACACCTTCTTCAGTTGTTTGGCTTTCTCTCTAGGAGGTGTTCCTATAGCCGTATTTCAGAAATCGATCTCAATGGGCGGGGCAAAAAAATCTACCACAACGTCATGGAAAACGTCATAATTTAGGCTTATTATTGGTAGAAATACGATTAACAATAACTTCTTATGATGATGTAACAATGCATGACGTTTCAGTGCGCAGGCTTTTTTTCTAGATGTTGATAGGAGATCGTGGCCAACGCCGAAAGATTTTGATTAACTCAAGAAGAATCAAGAAGAATGTACAGTCTTGTTAAATTTTTTTGTGTCAAGTTTCTCTGTCTTATGCTTAACAGATAAAGTGATCAAAATGTCCTTCTTCCAGCTCGTCGTTACTGCAACTGGTTTTCTTCAACACAGTTCTCAGGGAAAGGAAATTTTGATTAGAGTAGATTAGATTAGATTAACTGCTTTTACTGAGGACGTATGCCCCTCGGTAGGTTTGTCAATGGTCATATGGCTATATTCACCATCTCGGGTTAAGGATGCAAGTCGGGCAACCCAATAGAGAAACGTTCAAATACCATTTTTCGTCCGAACTCCTCTTTCAAAAACAAATCTGCTAAGATAAGTAAGGGGATATCAGATGAGCACTTGGTCTTCCACCTGACTTACAAGTGCTTCAGCACCTTACTGATTCTATGCCAAGCAACACAAAGGCTGCATTCGGGCCAAAGGGGCCCAAATAAAATATTAACACATGCTTCTCATTCATTGGCCAGTGCACATACCACACTTAATTTAACTTACCTAGATTAACGTAACGTTCTTAACTTTACCAACCCTACACAAACGTATCATATCCTCACGTAACATACATGATGTGATATAACCTACCTGAACTAACAACCTATCGAACTTTATCTAGCCTAACCTCACCTACTATACCTAATCTTATAGCTACAGGAAAAGTATCGCCATGAAGCATTGGTAACAAACCGGGCAATCTATGTTCCCATATACCTTTGACACAATACTAGAGACTGACAGCCAGATCGCGCCAACCTAACCCTAGACGTACTGGTGGACTTCATAACCTATTGTATAAATCCAGTGGCCATACCTTTCAAGGACACTGAAAGTAGAACCCAGCATGCAAAGTCATACTGGCCGAATGGTGTGGAGTGCTAATGGGTATAGATCTCATCATTACTCTCAATTACAATCGCTGATGTACACCAGCGAAAGTTGTAGACACAAAGTGCATTCCTAACGCTTTGTTCCAGCATGGCAATGCCTACTCGCATGTTGGCAAAAACAGTGAAATCGCGTACAAGCAGCTTGGCAGTTAAGTCCCAATGAAAACACCCGAAAACCTTCTTTGATTAAATACCACGACCTAGAAAAGCCCCTTATCTCAGCTTGGAAATTCTACAAGATACTTTTGTACAAGGAATACTGGTGTACTGGCTGAAACAGTAATCACTTAGGTATGCCATTTCGGAAAAGTCGTTCAAGTGATAGGTATGACGTTCTCCATCATCGGTGACCGTTCAAAGCGCAAAGCTACCAATTCAGAGAACTCGTTCAATAAAACCGGATTCCAGAGACACCAGTGTTTCAGAACATGAGCCGTCTACATTTCCAGTCGCTTATCTAAACAATAACAAACGCGTTAATAATAAAGCACCAAACTAAAGGAAAGAGGGGGTCGTAGAGCGCCCATATACCCGATACACACACATACACACACACAAACACACACACATAGATAAATCTACACACAACGGCGCGCCGCTTAAACTGTTTTTAATGGTCACCGGCCTTTCTGACTCCCGGGCTCGCCAGACGGACCCCGTGTCAAGAGGTTTCCCCTTCACGCACCGCTGCAGCAGCACCACCCCCGACGCACGAGCGCTTGCCAACCGAGATAAGCTGGAGGCAGCTGCGTCAAGTGCCGGAAATGGCGGAAGGATTTCACGGCTGCACATCCGTCGACGACAACAAGCTGCTGCCGCCACCGACACAGCTCAATATGGTCGCCGTCCTCACGGGGGTCCTCTGCCGCAATTCCACTTGAAAGAACATTAGGCCTGCTTCTTCTAGAAAGCATAGCTAATTATGATGCTGATGCTGATTATGTTGTTGTTTTAGGTTGATGATGCTGATGCTGATTATCTTGTTGTTTTTGAAGAAGTTCATGAAGATCCCCTTCTCGTGGATCCTTTGGAAAAAAATGGCGGATATGTGTGTGTGACAGAGAGAGAGAGAGAGAGAAGGAAAAAGAAATTGGCGGCGAGTTAAAAATCAATAGAAATATAAAACTGAGCGTGCGATGGGTGCATCGAGGAGGGGGTAGTGAGTGAGCGAGCGAGAGAGGCTTTGCATTGTGATCTGTTGAACCCTCCCTCAGGCCACATTCGAATCGTCTAACGATATCGGTTACGACGAGAAGCGCGAGAGGAGGCGCTCGTGCCATTTATAATTCATGAAGCAAAGAAAACGATTGGCGAAGGAGGAGGAGGAGCTGCGAGCCACCACTACTGGATCGCTCGCTCGCTCGTGCGCTTCCCTTCCCCGGAGCCCTCCAGTGTCGTCGTTGGCCGCCTGATGGCGTGTGATGAAGGAGGGGGTGGAGGCAACGCGAGGAGAGCGCGAGCTGCCCTTTCCCGATTTACGCCGTGCCAGCTCGTTAAGGTTAACTGCGGGTCACCGGCCACGGAATGTCGGGGTCAGAGCCGGGGTCAGCGCGAGAGAGCGGAGAGCGCTGGGTCAGAGGTCGCGCCTGCAGCCACCTCCCCTTTCACCTGGCCGTGACATTAATCACCAGTTATTTCGCATCGGCTCAAACAAAAGGAGCTTCTTGGTGGCGCGCGAGGAATTTCCCAAAGAACGCCAACGCAACGTTGCAGCACCACCACCACCACCACACTGCGCCGCCTCGCTTCCTCGCCTGAGCAGCGACGGAAGCCAAACTCGAGAAACAGGATCATGGGGGGTGCTACGGACAGCACACACACCCCCCTTTTCAAGAAAGCAATCGAGAGCGCACGGTTTAACGTCCCGTACCGCCCCTTATCCCCGGAAAGCGCATCCGGGCAAAGAAGGAGTCAGCGCTCAAGGAAGCCGTACTACAAAAATAATAATAATAATAACAACAAACGCAAAGAACGAGCGGCCATCTTTTCATTAATATCAAAAGTGCTTTCACTGGCAATTCAAATTTTTAGAAATTCAAAATCAATTATATCGGTAAGCCACAGAAATGAATTAAAATGGGACGCTAAACTAGAATAACAAAAATAACAATAAACATGGGAACGCTAAACCAGAAATCTACAAGAGCAGTAGTCCCCCGCTTCATGTAACAACAATAACAACACGAATGATTCACAAAAAGGTGTTTACCTGGATAGAAAAACATCGTTTATCCGAGGCACTCGAGCCAGATAACGAGAAACACGTTCTTCACCTGTCGTCTCAGCAACAACAACAGCAGCAGCGGGAACAGGTGCGAAGCAGGTCGGCGTCTCCTCCACCGGCGGCGGCAATCCCCGGCGACGCACAAGTATCCATTAAGAAGAGGGCGCAAATCGTTAGTGTCGGTGTCGGCGATCCCATGATAGCACCCAAAAAAATACCCCCAAAAAATACACCGGGCGCCGATTAATAATACATACTCCTCGACTCTCTCTCTCTGGTGTATGTCTATACACACGCACGTATACAAAACAAACACAGAAGAGGCAGCTATAAAAACAAAAATCGAGAAAAGATTAGCGAGAGAGAGAGAGTGAGAGGCGCTCCGCTTCTGCCTTTCTGCCTCCCTACTCTGACGGCGTCCCGCCCGCCGCTCCCCGCAAAACCGAGACGCCGCCGCGCGGCCGCACACGGAAGCACGGAACCACTTCACTCGCAGTCGTCGTCGTCACGCCAACCACCAGAAGCAGCAGGAGCAGCAGCTGACGTCCAGGGTTGTGGGCCAAGGGCTCCCGTCGTGGTCACCGCGCCGTCAATTAACGGGGCCCCCGGTGGCAAACGGTCAATTAAGGGGAAGGTCAACGCCGCCGCCGTCGCTACTCTCGACACAGGACAACAACACACGCACAAGCCGAAAAGAGGCGAACAACAAAATACGAATCTGGAAATAGAATTTTATTATTCGTTCGTTATAAAAACCCACTTTAGGTCTGATTTTAAGCCTAGTCTAATAATTTAAATTTTCTCCCGTAATAGCGCCACTCTCGAATTTTTAATGAAAAAACAAAATTCCTATCATCAGCAAAAAAAAAAGGCTCCCAGAATCCACCGCTTCAAAATGGCGGACCTGCTTTACAATTACCAATTTAACACGCACTGCTATTGTAAAACGCACAGTTACACTCATATACATACAATAACAATCAACATACGAATCAATCTCAAAAAACAAACAACAGACTGGACACATTGCCATCCTCAACAATTACACACATAATATCAAAAACGGCATGACGAACTTGGCCCCCATCTTGAAATCCCGCCATATTGTATGGAGCTCATTTTCCTTATGTGGAAAGTGGGTCTTGTGACATGTCAAACAATACGCGCACATTCTCAGCAATTCATTCCACTTGTCGGATTTCACCTATCTGTCCCGATTAGAACCTATCGTCACTTAAGGTTCAATGATAATGACAAGAGCTCATAGCCAGGTAGGGCTCATCATTACCATAGAAACTTTAAAGTAACGATAGATTCCAAACCGTGACAGATAGGCGAAAACTGACAAGTGGAATGAATTTCTGAGGAAATTCTCGTGCTGTTTCATTTCTCACAAGACCCACTTTCCGTTTAATTAAGTCCCGTTGATATCAAGTTCTAGATTGGTCGGCGTGATCACATTGAATGGCCTCCGAGATCACCCGACCTCGACTTTTTTGTGTGTGTATGAATGCATGAAACTACTTTACGCAAAGAAAATTCTTGTTCTACTGTATCCTCACCAGAGTAAGCGTCCTGAGCTCTGCAACATAGCGCACATCAATCTTTCGGGGACAATAGTTTCCAAACGGTGGCAGACAGGAACGCATGACTAACTTGAAATCTCCCCATAATGGATGTAGTTTATTTTTTTAATGGGAAGTGGATCTTGTGACATAACAAACAACAAGCGCACATACCCAGGAATTCATTCTCAGATTTCATATCTATATCACGGTTTGGAAGCTATCGTCACTCAATGTTTGTATGGTAATGATAGGTTTCACCTTGTTAAGAAACAACTGCTTGTTAGTGAGGATACTGTGTTTCTTGACCAGACTAGACGCCCTGAGCTCTACAACAGTACATTGTACACATCATGTAGCAGTTTCATGCGGTCTTAAAGCAACGATATTTTTACAAACCGTGATGGATAAGTTCAAGTGAAATGAATTCCTGAAATACTCTCTACTTGTTTCATATGCTCTTCTTGCCTCGCCCTATTCGTCAATTGCCCCCAAAAAATGTTCACATACTGGGCAATGAATGAGAAACATGTGTTTTAATATTTTATTGGACCCCCTTTGGCTACTTAATGCGAAACATGTTGAAGCACATTTAAGTCGAAGGAAGACTAGGCGTTCATTATTCTCTTAGCAGATTTCTTAGAAGAGGATTTTGCTGTGGTTTCAACATGTTCCAAACACTCTCTGTGGGATTGTGATTTGGGTTATGGGCGGCTAAGGTAAACTATGGAAATGACGCTGAACTACTCATTGGATTTTGATAAAACGTGAAATGGGGAAGAGATTTCCACAATAAGAAATTAGTTCAAATTTTGACTACCATGTGGTGATGTCCACAAAATCTTTTTTGGATCAATGCTGATCAAGTTTTGTGATTAGACTCACACAACTCCTTCTTACATAAGCACACGCTTGAATCACATGACCTCAAAGCATTTCTTCATAAACTGAATAGAATCCTATCACTTTAATTAATATAAAGAAATTCAAGAACAAAGAACGAGACAACAACACAATGTCGCCATTTCACCACCTGCGAAAGACATTTTCTTGGCAATTATTTCGGAATGTCAACCGGCAAACATGTTGCTATTGTGGCTATAACTATTGTTGACTTTTTAATTCCAGTAGGAAGACTTTTTACAAAATCCCTTCAAGCGTTTCACGAGATAATAAGGTCATCGAAGAAAAAAAAAACAATGACAATCGATTCCATTGTCTAAAAAGAGCCCCACCTGTACGTTCGATAATAACTATGTGAATAGGCCATAAATTTCTAAATCCTCTCGCCATCAGAGTAGTAAACAAAACAATTAAAAGAAAACCCAATGAGAGACCATTCCAAGCCATCATTAGCCAATTAGGCTTACCACGAGCCGCTAACTTTTTCTTTTTAAAACTCACTTGCTCTTATGTAATAACTGGAAAGAATAATAACAATAAAAATCATTTAAACATTTTTCCATTCCTTAATCCTCATAATCCTCAACCGCTAATCTGCGAAGTGAGTGAGGAAAGCCGCAGAAAGGTTCAGATCGAGGAAAGCCGGTTCCGAAAATTAAATTGACAAAAAATAAAATTTCGCATCACGTGCTAATACATCTGCAAAAGTTCCTTTCCAAATTGAAACCAGAAAAATGTGGCGTTATGAAAATGAACTCTTCGCAAAAAAGGGTTTTCCAATGCCATAAAAATCATTGAACGGCGATAAGAAGAAAAACAATTCCTTGAAGAAAAATGCAGATCGCGACAGCTTCTTTGGTCAATCATGAGAAGAGGTGAAACTTCAGGAAATGCAAGTGACAAGAACACTCCTTAGACAGCCTCCCGTAAAATCGTCGGGGAAACATCCGCCAAGGTTCGGAATGCTTTTGCATTCAGGAACCCGAACTCGAGTGTTCGTCGAGGAGCCTTACAACTTGTTATGAAGCAACTGAGTGTGAGTGACATCAAAGTCCATAAGTTGGGCATTCCAGCTAGGGTTAAGAAAACCGTCCCTAAGAACACTCTATCGAAAACAGCTCTTCGCAATCTCTACGAGAAAAGTAAAGAAGAAAAAAGATTTGATCATTGATGATAGCATCGTAACCTTTTATGATCCAGCAGAAGTATACCAGGAAGGCTTTCGACTACACAGTGGTACTTGCCCACACAAAATTTCAGAAGAGGCATTTAATCTAGCAAGTCATGGACTAAGATGGAACATCTCAGTCCCATTTGAAGCTGAAGGGACCATGAGCGCCAAAATGTAGCTGAAGGAATGCGTCAAGAAAAGATGGATTCATCCTTCATCATCATTATCAATTGGATGAAATTCTGTTCTGGCTCGACTTAACAAGCGCCTATGACGCCCCAAACGTTTTTGACTATAATATACATGGACGTTGTGCATAGGATGAACAAAGCTCCAATTTTCCCCAAACTAGGGGAACTGAAATATTCTTGGTCGCTATGTAAAACTGAGTATTCTACCAAGACAAATGAGCCCTAAACAATAAAAGCTTTCCGAAATAAGAGGACCAAAATCAGCAAAAGGGTTCGAATACCCATGGAAAGTCAGTTATGGAGAATGGTTCGCATAAGCGATCCAAAAATGAACCCCAATCTGCTTAGTCCAAAGCAAATCTTCCTACAAAATTTCATTGAATTCCAATTTCCTACCAAAACGCACCATTTTTGAACAGAGTAGTGACATGTGACGAAAAATGGATATTGCACGATGGATGGATGCGGATGAGTCCCTAAGATACTGAGCCCAGCTGGATGCTATGCTTCAAAAATGACGAGCTAAACGGCGTAGATTGGTCAACAGAGATGAATTTCAACTGCTTCATGATAATGTGCCAAGTACAATAGCCCATAAAATAAACAACTTGCACTATGAGACTCTTTCTCACCCAGGACAATCTCCAGACTTCTCGCCAACCGGCTATCAAGTTTTAAGTATTTGGGCCTTTTTATTTTTTGGTAAGGAAAAGGTTGAATGTTGAAGCAGCCGTCAAAAACACCTTTGAGTAGTCTCTTCAGTCCAGAACGGCAGATTTTGATGGAATTGGCATAAAGGCACTGGTATCTCGGAGGTATACCATCTAATGGTGCTTATTTTGATTAATAAAAGTCAGCAGACCCCACTCCTCCACGATTCCATATTACGGATAATCCGCAGAAGTGTCAAAGTTGGTAACTTGCTGATATAGACGGCGTCTTCTTCCACGCGCAAATTGAAGCTTTCTGGGCACAGTACTGCTTCGTGGGGGCGCTACTGGCGCACGTATGCTGCGATACTATTCTGTATGCATGATCTATGCAACCATGAACATGTTAGATGCCTCGACTCTTGGTGTTGCAATGTCTAATGGCTACCAATTTACTGCACCTGCCTCATCATTATCAATTCCACAGAAATCAAGAAGAAGTCACCTTCTTCAAAGACCTTTAAAAAATCTTAAGAACCTCCAAAAAGAGAGGAAAAAAAAAGAACGACAAAAGAACCTCCGAGAAGGGTTGTGCTTTTCCTTATCAGTAAAGACAACAACAACAACAGCGAAGAAGGCGTAGGCGTCCCAACCCCCCACTGGATGACTGCAACCGAGAGATAACGGTGACGACAACACACACACATACACACGCACAATAGATAAAAACAATAAACACGCCTACCCCGTCATCAACAAGAAGCGCCTCTTTGTTGTCGTTTCCTCCTCTAAAAGAGAACCTCATTAAGCAAGGAACAGGAGCAACCATTTTGGATTTTCCTCCACAATGCAAATCCAATCACGTGGTCGGGGCTTGAAGAAAATTATCCATTTCCGACCCCCAGAGCTGAGGGTCATGCAAAATTGACCCCCAGAGGGTCAATTGAGGGTCAAATTGAGCTGAGGGGAGGCAAAATTGACCCCCAGAAGACTTTTTTTTATTTCAGACTTGGATGCAGAACGACTGCAAAGAAATCTTTGTCAGAAAACCAAAGGGTTCATGGAAGTGCTTATCAAGTCCATGCCACCCAGCGCTTCGAAAGAACCGGAGGTCCTTAAGCAAAGATGTATCAAAGTTATATCCAAAAGGCGATTTTCATCGAGATTGCGCTCCAGTACACTTTGCGAGAAGTACGTCTAAGATTCCTCAAGACGGAAAGTTTTGGTACATTATGTCTGAACAATGGAGGGCTGAGCCTCACCTTAGATTCTGACCTTCAGCTTCTCTTCCAGACACCGTTCCTCCACAATCTGCTGTGTTCAATTGTGCCATTAAGGTTAATCATGTACCGTGTAGGCACATCCGTCATAGAAATGGTTACACTCTAAGTTGAGCAATACTAGCGTATATCGAGTGTGGGGGGTTGTACATCGCGTATGTGTCGTCAAACAAACAGTTCTGCTTTGGTGAAAAGTATAAATAAGTACAATTTTCATCATTTTTCGTTACACCCAAATTGCTTTTGACGAGGAAATCATGTCAAGGCCACTACGTGATTGTTTTGTATATGCGTGAGCCTTTGGAAGCCATGTATTTCCTCGTTTTTTTGTTGACAGGTTGTTGCGCTTTGTTCGTGGCATCTAAAGGAGGCTGTTTGTCATCGAGACTTATATGTCGTTGGTTAACTTTACAGTTACGCCAAGTGTTATAGATGCTGATTCAGGTTCTCGAATCGATAACGATGTCATCATTTGAGCATTTAAGCTCTTTGTACGCACTTGTTCAGACGACGTATATGTGCAAATCGTACGAGAAGGCCCAAAACCCACCAACCAAGATTAATCGTTAATTCTTCAGCTATACTCTATCCAACGAAAATTGGAATGGGCGTGTCCAGTTAAACTTCCTATTTCAATTGTTAGACTTTGTTACCAACGTAGAATCAACAATGTCTAACAATTGAAATAGGAAGTTTAACTGGAAACGCCCACTCCAACTTTCGTTCGACAAAGTATAGTACCCACTGTAATTGACGTGCTCGGTGCAATAAGGACGTAACCCACAGGAAGAAATTTTTGAGAAAAGTGGTATTATATTGTTTAAAAATCTGTAAATCTGTATGGTTAATATTTCGGTTTACTGTGATTGCAGTTTACTTGCGCAATTGTTACAGAAACATATTGCAAATGGATTTCACAAGCAGTAATTATTACATTTAGTAAGAATTTCTTCCTGTGGGTTAGGTCTTTATCGCGCCGAGCCCTTCAATTGTTTGAAAATTGTGTAATATTTCGTGGCATCAAGGCAGTTTGTTTAAAATGTTTCCGATACAAATTGGAAAATATAAATAATAATAATTTACCATTCTCATATACGAATGTAGGAAGAATAAAAAAAAATAAGTTGACGAAGACGGGATTTGAACCCGTACCTGCAAAAACGAAAGCCCAACAACTTACCGCTGAACCACTACAACTTATTAAACTCGTACTCTACAATTCTGGTATTTACGAGGGGAGATCGGAAAGTAACGCCATTTAGTTTTTAACGGAGTTAATATAGGGCAAGTCAAAAATGATGGACTCGATTTCACTTCACATCATAGGCGCTTTATGTGAGCGCCTTGCGTAACACGACACACATCAAGCCGATAGTCTATCTCCTGCCAAAACTTTCGTAGCATGTCGCGGTCAATATCAGCAATGACTGCAATGAAAACACTTTCACAGTTTAATTTCCACGCAGTATTTTCACTGCAGCTATTGCTGATATTGACCGCGACATGCTACGAAAGTTTTGGCAGGAGATAGACTATCGGCTAGATGTGTGTCGGCTTACGCAAAGCGCTCACACAGAACACTTGTGATGTGATGTGTTTGACGTAAACTTTGAACGTCTGCCTTGTGGCACAGAGCATTGTCCTGCTGGAAGTATCCATGAAGGACTGACAACCGTGAAGGGATGAACGTACTACGGCAAGAATGTGCAATACACCGTATGTCTCACAATACCATATGTTCATTAGATTTCACAGAATCGGGCCCATCATTTTGACTTGCTCTGTATAGTCACTGTGTAAAAGTTAACATAGCCAAAAAGAAGACTGACCACATGCACAGACGTTGCATAACAAGAAGTGTTTCTGCGCACGCGCACCACGTCCTACCAGTCGTTTTACAAAAGCGAGCTGTTATAAGGTTTCTTTTCGCAAAAGGTAAGAAACTCGCTGAAATTCAGAGCAACTGGTAGAAGTTTACGGTGCCGACTGTCTGGACTATTCCATTGTGTGCAAATGGTGTAAAATGTTTCGGGAAGGAAGAGTTAAAAAAAAAAGTCTTGCCGATAAACAGCGTTCTGGGCGGCCTGCGTCAGCGGCAACATCAGCCATTATCGAGGGCATTAACAACACAATCAGAGAAGTGAGTGAAACGTTTCAGATATCCTATGGATCTGCATGGTATATGGTGTGCACGAGAAGCTTAGATACCGCAAAGTCTATTCGCGCGTTGGATTCCAAGAAGTCTTACACCAGAACAGACCGGCAACAGAACGCCGTGCAGTCTACAACATCTGCAGCCGTACAATCAGGAAAAAAAAGCGTTTCTGAATGGCATACCACAGGAGATGAGTCCTGAGCCTTGCTCTTCACACCTGAGCCTAAAACTCCAAGGATAGTGTGGAAACATTTATTCTCCGATTCGCAAAAAATTCAAGTTTCTCCTTCAGCTCGGAAGATTACGCTTACAGTTTTTTAGAATATGCAACGCATCCTACTCGCAGAGTTTCTCGCGGGTCAACTGTCAACGCCGCTACGTATTGTGAAACGTTGACTAAACTGCGGCGTGCTATTCGGAATAAGCGACCAAAAAGAGGAAACGATGTTCGAATTCTTCATGACAACGCACACCCGCATGGCCAACGTCGTCAAAGCAAAACTGGTTCGTTTCGGTTGGGAGGTTCTGGACCGCCCAGCCTATAATCCGGACTTAGCCCTCGGACTACCACTTCCTTGGTCCCATGAAGAGTTTTCTGGGTGGTCAGAAGTTTGAGACTGAGGAGGAGCTCAAATCTGTCATGCGCCATTGGCTGCATTCACAGGCGAAGGAGTTCTATAAGCGGGGTATTCTGAAGCATTGGGATAAATGCCTATGTATAAGTTATTATTGTGCCTATGTGGAAAAGTAGATAAACCAGTATGAAAAATAGGAAAGAAAAGGTAATTTAACATCTGAGGTATGGCGTGTATAAAAATCCTCTTAGGACATCCAATTATTATTCTTTAACGATTATTACGCCAGTAGGAAAGATAGTCCCAGCTTGCGAACTGGGTACTGCTCCAGCCAGCCCAAAGGGCATGTAGATAGCGTAATGCTTCCATGTCCGCAGTGGCGCAATTGGCTGGCGCATCTGCACGGTGAGCAGAAGGTTCCTGGTTCGATCCCAGGCTGTGGAATTTTCTTTTCTATTTTTCATCAATAATTTTTTTTTTTATCAAATTCGGAGGAGTACTTGTGAGAAGGAATTGGGTGAGTCTTACCATAGAAACTGATCAGCAAGCGACCTAAAGAAAGACCTAACTGACTTCGAAAAGAAACTGATTAGACAGTTTGCGTTTTTCTACCGACCGGCGCAAGGGATTGTAGTGTTAACAATTTTTTGTTTCGTTTCGATTTTTCCGAAAACAAAAATATTCACGAGCAACTACGAAATTGCCACTTAAATTATTTCGTTTTTATAATTTGAATCAGTATGAAAAAACGCAAACTGGTTTGGTGTAACTCATTGGAACAACGAAGCAGTTCACTGGAGTCTTTAACCAATGGACAAAATGCAACTGTGGCAATTATGAATGAATAATCCACCGTTAAACAATTAACCAAGGCTGTTCTTGACCACTGCCTGACAGAACCATGCGCCGGGAATTGAGACAAATCATGGAATGGTACTTCTGGTGGTGTGGAACTGGTTACCTGATATTCAGTTTTGGGACGTGTTGGAACAGCATATCCGACATTAACGTCTTCATCCAAGAACAAATCTGCTAAGAGAACTAATGTCTGACGAACGTCTGGTCTTCAATTGACTCTATGCAAAACAAGTGCTTCAGCACCCTAATGACTCTATGCAAAACACATGTTTCTCATTCATTGCCTATATGAGTTCTCGCCTAAAGAGGCTCTGAAACGGCTCCATTAAAAATGGAGTAACCTTTTAGGAGCTCGCATAGTTTACGATGCTTTACGATTATCACACGCTACCTGCTGCTCAAGGTGTACAAAAGTGTGGTCGACCACTTGCGAAAACTGGCGCCAATTTCATTCCCCTTTCAATTTTCTCGTTTCGATTTATTTGAATATTAATCGACTGCTTTCACGCAACAGGTGATCCAGGTAATTAGTCTTATTGATCTAAAATGCTCCAGTTATGCCCGACTTCTCTTTATATCCTTACGTGGACTTGTAGAAATGCGACCCAATCAAGAAGGGCCTCCGTGTAAAAATATAACTTTTTCTTACCCTCCTTATCAGAACCATAAATTGATAAAACTGCGCTAAAATGTTTGCCTCCCCAAACACACCTTTAATAGCAGATGGATAACACACTCGCACGCGTAACGCATATGTGCTTATCAATCAAGATATCCTTGTCCTATAAATACGTATTTTAGAACGCTTAATTTTCTAAAAAAAAAAAACAACAATACCTTCCACTATTTGCAAAAACACCTACCATGATACCATCCTGTATTCCCTAGGAACATGCGCGAGATTTCCATGAAATTGAGGTAGTCACTTTGAAATACGGAAGTTGCTATATAAAATTTAGCTTCAAAGACTTGGCCAATTTTACGCCGCGCAAGTTTATTACAGGCCATAATCATGCATTTAACTCACGCCATCACCTGTATTTACAGATGTTGCGGTGGGTTAGTGTTGATTACACGGAAGCAACACACAAAGTTGCCGATCTGTTTGTTTACAGGTTATACGCCAATAGTGAATACTATCCACAAAATAAATGTGTTTCTAAAAGCGACAGAGTATATGGTTCCAATTCTTAACATTTCATCAAGCCCTGTCATCTCAAATCATTCCTGCATAGATCTTCCTTTCTGTGCAAAATGCCAATTTCTGCTACTGGAATAAGTTGATCCGAAGCACCACACAAAGAAAATGAGCTCCATTAAGCCACATTCTCTTCGACTTGTGTTTTACATATCGCACACTATTATGAAGGGTAGCGGGCCATTTTGCTTTACGCGACTCTGGCGCTACGTAGTGAGCACAACAGTCAACTTCAAAGAATTCTTTTATGAAACAAATTACAATGCCATAATTTATCGACACATGTTTATGCCATGATGAGGTAAGGTGTTGGAGGAGGTTTGCACAGAACAGCGGTAGGGAGGTGAAATAGGCCTAACAGGTGGTAGTGGCAATGTTGTTATTGCGAATCGCATATAATTTTGTGAACAGGGAAACGGTTTCTAATTTTTATGTCGGTAACGAGCGTTTTTTGTAAAGGGATTGCGTGTACCTTCACGGAAGCCTTTTCTGTACTCACAGATGGATCACGTGATTCCAATTCGCAAATTCAAGTTTTATTTGAGTCTGGATCGTATTTACGGAAAACATTTTTTTTAAATTTTAGTTCTCGCTTGATGTAAAGTGATATCTGCACGTGTACCTTTCATAAAAGAATCATTTATTTATTTATTTATTTATTTATTTATTTATTTATTTGTATTCTACTGATCCTTGTCCGGAAAATAAATTAATAAAAAATAAAATTTCATTATTGCAGAAGTTCATTTCCATGAAAAGCAGAAAAAAGGGGTGCTACGAAAATGGACTCTTTGTAATATCGAAAGGCCACTGCAACGGCGATAAGAAAAACCTGTAAAATACTTCGTTGAAGAAGGCAGGTCACGACGAAGCGGTAAGCTTCAGGAAGCGCAAGTGACAAAAAACCACCTGGTCGGCCTCCAGTAAAATGTCGGAGAAACATTTTGCCAGAGTTCGGGATGTTTTTGCATTCAAGAACCCGAACATAAGTGTTCGTCGTACAACCTCATAACTTGGTATGTGGACTGTGAATGACATCAAAGTCCATAAACGGTAATAATCTCTTGCCAATAATCTCTACGAATAAAAGAAGAAAAAACTTTTGATCATTCCTGAGGAGACGTACGTAACCCCTAATGATCCAGCAACAGTAACAGGAAATCATTTTGACCACATTCTGGGTCCTTCCCAACTTAATTATGACCAGCAGTTCAATTCCCCTACTGAATTTCCGAAGAGGAACTTAATCTAGCAAGCCATGCACCAATTAATGCAGACCATGAACGCCAAAGTGTATCTGAAAGAATGCTTCAAGAAAAGATGGATTCCTTTCATTCCTTGATGAAAATCTATTCTGGCCCGAATTTTCAAGCGTTCTTGACTCCCGAAACGTGGCGGATTACCTGGACGCCATACACCTAGTTGATCTGCATAGGAAGAACAACGTTCCAAATATCCCACAAACTAGGGGAATTGAAAAATTCTGGTCGTATGTACAACTGAGTATTCTTCCAAGACAAGGGAGCCCCAAACACTAAAAGCTTTTCGAAATAACTGGACCAGTATCAGCAAAAATGATTGCGAAAATCTATGGAAAGTCAGTTCTGAAGAGGGGGTGGAGAAAGAGTCCCATGTGCTTCGCATAACTGGCCGAGAAAGAGTCCCATGTGCTCTGTCCAGTACAAGTAGTAACTAGACATATTAGAGAACATCCTTACAAAATTTCATTGAATTCCAATAAAAACCATAAGAACTGGAAGTCTTTTGTAAGTATACCCCTTAGAAACAATGCCACTTGACCTAAGTTACATGTGTTTGATATTTTCATGTCATATAAATAGAAACACGCCATACTGGACTCATCAGTGATGATTATGGGTCGTTTAACAGCGCTCATTGCGATCCAACTGTGGTTCCATTATAGTATATCATCTATGCAACAACTCTCTAAGTGACGTCACAGTCAAGGGGAAATCTCAAGGTGCAACGTCAGTGGTAGGCCAAAAGACCCTCCATTGTTCGCGGTCGTCTCTTTCCGTGGGCCTGTTTAAGTAGGCCAAAGCCACAAAAATACATAGGCGATGCGTCTGGCGACGTAACGTGTATGAGACTGTCGAGTGCTAACAAGTATGGCACAATTAGAAATCTGCAACAGAAACACTTGTTTCAGAGTTCCGAAATGCCACATCAAATACCGCCAGTACAATCGCTGGGAATGCTGATAAGCCTTTTCCATGGCCTTGCTGATGCTGATAAGCCCCATCAAATCGAAGAAAAATATCAACACCAAAAAATATCCCCAATTTTAATATCCAATATCACCAAAAAATAAACAAATATCGAATAAAACAACCCTTTTCCTCAACGCCGCCAATAACAGCTGCGTCTGATTGGGTAATCGATCCACCCATCGAACCAATCAATAGATGTAAAGAAGTGCTCCTTACCATCTCATCATCTACGATCAACTCAACGCACATCTCCTGGAAGCAACACTTCGCTTATTAAGAAGTGTTTACAGCAGTTTCCAAAATGGGCCTAAAGCAAAGGGCTGAGAATCACTTTTGAACGCGAAGATGTATAATTTATCCTTGGTGACCTGCAAAAAGAGTCAGTGGTTTCAGAAAATGAACTGTCGAATGTGGGTAGATGTAATTCTGGACGCACTGGTAGAATGGACACATACAGACATCGTGTTAACAGCCTGCTGGTCCTGTTCGATCCACACTTTGGGGATCGATCCCACCAGATTTCGAAGACTGTTGAATATTCTCGTATGTCCCGAAATCATGGCTCTGATATATCTCTCGACAGCATCCCATTAAGATTCAACATGTTTTAAACCTGGGACCTTACAGGACATTGGCTAAATCTGCTTCAACCCATGCCTGGGGTACAGCAACCTGGTAAGACCTTGAAATATCTTACTGAAACAGCCATCAGCGCAAGACGCGAGACGGCGTAAGTGCTCCCATGCAGCCTATGCTCTATCCTAGAGTCACAGCCATAATGCTGTCTAGGTAACAACATCAGCTCGGTAGGTTGTTTAGGCTAGTTTAGCTAAATGTTGAGCCCAGTTTTCATATTCTCGGCAAGGCGCAATGTCCTCTATAGACAAACAACAGTCGCTTGCCGCATCCTAAGATATGAAGCATCATAGGTTAGATTAAGTTAGCTTGAGCTAGGTAATATTAGATTAGGGGGACACTAGATTTCTCAGATTAGGCTAGAGTATGTAAGTTTAGATTAGACTGGCTCTTCCTTAGATTACGCTACCTCACAGGTTACAAAGTATTGGAAACTTCCCTTATCATAGATACGTACTGGGCGAAATACAGGGTGGGTCGAAAGTCTGGACCCCCCTAAATAAAACCTAAAGGCTATAAGTGGAGCTAATAATATCGATTAGGGATACTATTAGGAGTAGGAAAAAAACTTTGGGCATTATACCAAGATGACCACTATCTTGATACAATTCCAAATTTTCAAATGGGAAAGGGGTCGTATGATACATGAAATGGACGTGAAATTTCCTGATAAACGCAATGGTGTTGCTATGTTTTACATATCTTTACTCATTCTTGGGTTAATGCAGTTTTCTTGGTCAGACATAACATCCACATTCAAAACAAAGGTCGCAACTCCAAAGGATGTGTTCAATATTTGCCCACCGTTTTTGATTGTCAAATCCAACCTGAGCCCCATTCAAGTTGAGGAGCACACTGGGATCAACGCCAACACATATGTGATATACGACGTTTCAGATTTTCAATAAAGATGGGACCTACCCAGAATTCTTTCAAGAGAATGGTACTCCGCCCCATTATGGCACTACTGTTAGAACAATATCTAGACCAACAATTTCCCAATCGTTGGATTGGATGCCGTGGACCAATAGAGTGCCCCCCCCCCCTAGATCCCCGGACTTCGGATCAATTTTATCCAATGGATTTTACCTACGGGATCAATTGAAGGCTCTGATGTATGCAGAGATTTTCAACCCTGAACACCTGAAACAGGGTATCACACAAGCATGTCAGAGTGTTGACACCAATGTGCTCCTGAACATTCAATGTGAGTGGGATATCAAATTGCATTGACAATCAGAAACAGCAGGCAACACACTGAACACATCTTGCAGGATTAGACTTTTTTGACATTTTGTTAATTTGTGGTCGTCAGCTGTTGTGGCCTTTGTGGTGAATGTGGATATTATGTCTGACAAAAAAATTGCATTAACTCAAGAATGAAAAAAGATACGTAAAAAATAACACCACCATTGCGTTTGTCAAAAAATTCCACATGCAATTCATATATGACATGTCTACATTGGTGTCTGGAAGGTCTTGACTGGACATGTCAAGACCGGAAGGAGGTAATGTGGTGTGACATCACGATATACTTTGCCTTGTACATTAGGCAGAAGTTTTGGCGAGAGTCCCATGATGCTATGGATCCAGCATGCCTTATCTAGGCAACTCAAATTGCTTCTGGTGCTGGTGTTATGGATGGAGCTTCTACTGGTACGGAACTGATCCCCTGATATTCATGGGGGCGGAATGTTTGGTGACCTTCCACTAACTTACATGTTAATTCTAATTCAATGGCCAGCATGTGTCCTCTTTAAGCATTCATTCCATTACCTCCAGAGGTACCAGCGTGGTCGTCTTATTGTGGCATTCAAAAGAAAAGCGAAAACCCAATCTCTTTTGTCGGTTTTCCTAAAAACACGAGTGAAGAAACCGAGAATGTATGAGGATTGAGGGGTATGGAGGAGGGGGTTATAAGCACGCATGCTCGGATGAGAGTTCCATCACGCAGACCTGTCACAAGTCGGGAATTGGGAAAAGGGATCTGACCGTGATAACGCCGCTGCCACCTTCGCTCGGATGACATTGTGGGCGGGCTGGGCTGGTGAAGGAAGCCTTATTTGCATAAAGCGTCAGCGACACGGCTTTCCACTATCGGATGTCAAACAGGGGGCGACGCCAACCCACCGCGCCGGCAAAAGTTTATCTCCGGCGCATGCGCGCCAAATCCAGCGCATCAAAACCGGGAGCAAAAGTTTGATGAAGGAGGAGGGGGGTTCGCGAGTGGGGGGTAAAAGAGAACACCAAAAAAGAAAGGAGAAGAAGAAGAACAACCGCCGAATGAAAGGCGCGGTCAAAGGTGAACTTGCGTTGTCAAGGCGACTGGCGCGCCATCAAATCCCGCGTTAGGCAAATCAATGGCAGCCAAAGCGGAGAGACAGAAAAGGCAAAAAGGAAGTCTCCACATTTGAACACAAAGTTAAAGCATTTAATCAATATTCCATTAAAAAAAAAGAAAATAGCGGAAAACAACCATCTGCTAGTGACCCCTTCGATTACAACAACAACAGCAACAAACGTCAAAAGGAGTTAATTATAAAGGTCCTGCCCCGACCGGAAAAGGAAGTCACTCCCCACCAAAACCCACATTAGCCACCTGTTCTGTGAAAAATCACACGTGACAAAGCGCTACTATAAGCCTACTATAAGAGCGCAAAACCGGAACTTAAGATAACGAAGTTCTCAAACGTCTTCCGGAACACCGGCATAGTGAAACTCCGCTAAGCCTAACAAGGCCCACTCAACCACGTGACCTTCCCGGCATGCACGCCAAGAAATCAATGGAAGGATGGATAGATAGATAAAGAGGAAGAAAATTCCCGCCCTCGTTAAAACCTTCCTGTCAAGAGCCCGAGAAGAACGACCCCCGTTGACCTGTGACACTCGCCCCCGGCGTGACAGTGACGTATGTGGCAGCGCCGAGGCTTATTAGCCAATCCCACGGGGGTGGGATGGAGGGGGGTGAAATAGTCCTATTTTTTTCCCATCTCCCTCTCTATCTCTTTTCAGTGGGAGGCCAAAAGGAGAGGTCTCGTCCCCGGAGAGAAATGACAGCGATCAGAGACAACAGAGCATCGATGGTGACCCCTTCTTTTCATCATCCGAGAAAACTTTCCCGCCCTCCTTAACCAATCTCGACTAAACCAGAAAAATAAACATAAATCTTTTCAAAAACCGCACAAATCAAAATGCCAATGCATTCTTGCTAATCGTTTAAGCCTAATTACAGAAAACCATTCAGAAGCTTAAAGGGAGTCTTAATAAGAATTCGGAACACCATAAACGAAGAAATGGCCTTCATAAGTCTTCGACTTCGCTGCAAGGTAAGGTGAGGACTCTCTGGAAGATGACATCACAAGACCAGCGAGTCCGCAAAATGGTCCATCGAATATGACCTTTATGAAGGCCTGCACTATCACCAGAACATACAGAAGCTTTTAATGGATGTGACTAATAAGGCATTTCTGGAAGTCAAAAGATCAAAATTATGCAGTCAACTCAAATGAGCCAGTAAGTCCCAATCAACCTATTAGAGGAAGCCGGAAGATCATTCCAAAGAAATATCTATTTACGTAAAGATAAATGTTTGGTTTATTGCTCTTCATTATTACTACACAACATAACATGGCTGCCAAATGCCATGAATGATGCGTCATAAGTGACAAATACCATCACAAATAACACTATTTATTGTGGAAAATTCTTCATTAATATTTCAGTGTCCGCGCAGTCCGCTCGCCAAATCGGCAGTGGCGACAGTTCAACTAATCTGACGAAAAAGCAATCACGTTTGGCGAACATACTTGGCTAATTCTATTTATATGGAAAATTTTTATTTTCAACCTCGAAAATGCGATTATCATGTGATTAAATTTTATTTAATTTTAAATGCTTCATAATTTTTGTTAACTTTAAATTTGGCTAAAAACATGAGATTCTGGCTTAAAGAAAATCTCTATTGGCTAAACCATTGGCGATAAAAATTTCAAGTACTGCGCGGCCACTGATATTTTAATTAAATTTTTATATATTAATTTTCTAAAAATGATTTATTATTATTTTTTTTTTATTTATATTAGTTAAAATATTGATCCAATTTTTACGTTTATTTTTATAAACAAAATTTCATATGTTCTGTATTTTTCATTTATTTTTTTATTTTTCATCAACTTCATATAAAATAAATCAATCCAATTTTATTTATTAGATTTCCGTAAATAATCAATCCGATTTCTATTTATTAATTTTCTAAAAATAAACTTTATTTACTTTTTCTAACCTAAACTTACCTAAATTTTTCAATTGTATGGTTTCCTAAGAATTTTTCAATGATAATGTTGCCTAAGACCTTTCAATTTCAATATTTTCTGAGACTTTTTCGAACTCATTGTCCTCTAAGATTTTTTTAAAAGTAATTCTTGACTGTTCACATTTGTAATTGAATTTTTATATATTGTAAGAATCTTTTAACCGATTGTAATTTGCTGTTTTTGTTGTTGAACTGTTTTAGTGTTTGTGCGCTTCTGGCTCCGGCTGTTCGCATAGCACGATAAATTTTGTAAAATAAGAAAATAAATAATAAGTTAGTTTTATAAAAAATAAAAAATGATAATTTATTTTCATAAACGAAATTTCCTTTACTCTTTTTTTTCATTGATTTGTTATAAAATATCAGTAATACGGTTTTAGAAATTTATTTATTTATTATAAACAATTTTTTTAGCTATTCATTAATTTCTTATAAAAAAATAATAATTCAAGATATATTTATTAAATTTTTATAAATAAAACTTTAACTGCCCTTTTTTCATTTATTTTTTTAAAAAATTTTAAAATTAAATTTAAAAAAAACTAAAAATCATACTTTTTTATTTTTTGTTTTATTTATTTATTTATTTATTCACGGAAAGCACCGAAAAGCAAAGTCTTAAACAGTGCAACAGAAAATCAAAATTAAGATAATTCAAAAATATGTTCAGTATAAAAATCAAATAATATTGTAGTAGAATGATATATTTTGTTATGAAAATAATAAAAAAAATGATAAAAACATTTTTGGAGGGGGGGGGGGGAGGAGTTAGTTCATTAATAACTCAGAAACGTTTCATCAGAGCGAAACAGTTTATTTACAAAAAATGTTCGTGTTAAATGTTTGGAGTCCATACATAACAAATATATTGAGTTTGGTTTGCTGATGTGAACGCTAAAGCCATTTCTTCATTTTTAGATAAAAATTAATATCCTAAAAATATTTAACAAAAAAAAGTACGTCAAGGCACAGTTTAAAATATCAACAATGCCTTGGTTCTGTTTTTGCAGTTTCGGAGGAGTTAGCTGCACAAAATCGATCTCATCTGTACACAGACGGAAATCATCTAGTCAATAAATTGAAATCCGTAAAAAAAATTGTTTAAAAAAATAAAAGACCTTTGAAAACCGACCATAGGATTAACATAATTTAATTCAATTTTTTAATCTATTTTAATGAATCAAATTTTCTTTATTTTTAATAAAATATTGACAAATCATTTTTTAAAAATAAAATTTTATTTATTTTTTATTTCTTTTATAAAAATAGTAATCCAACTTTTTAAATCACTTTTATAGATAAAAATTTTATGTATTTTTATTAAAAAGTATTATTAATCTTAATCGGATTGAAAGCAGAAATATTATTCTAGAAAGACTAATGCAATTTGCTAAAATTAATGTATATAACGAAAGTAACATTAAAAATCTCAATCAAAACGAAAGTAACATTAAAAATCTCAATCAAAACGAAAGTTAACTTAAAACTAAAAGTAGAAAATATTACGACATCCACACAAAACTATAAGCAATATTTAGTTCTACCATTCAAAAAGCAATTAAGTAAAGATTTTCCGAAGAGAGCCACCAGAACATCTGGTCTGAAATTAGCTTATAAACGTCAAAATATCAGGAGAAAAGAGAAGAAACCACTAAATCCACATAAAATACGTAATCGGATGATGGATGCACATTTCGGCAGCCAAGCTGCCTTCTTCAGCATACAGGAGAGCTTCGATCAGAGTAGGCAAGCTATTCTATCAAGTAGGCAAGTAGGTCGTTTTTGAACTATTCTATCAATAACTTATTTTAGAAGTTAAGCAAGATGGAGTTGAAACTATACCACACTCACCTTTACTTTGCTGATCACCTTGTGCCTTTAGAATTTAAGTTCATTATGAGGAAGATCCATTTAATAGATCAGAATAGCTTGTCTACTCTGATCGAAGCTCTCCTGTATGCTGAAGAAGGCAGCTTGGCTGACGAAATGTGCATCCATCATCCGATTACATATTTTATGTGGATTAGTGGTTTCTTCTCTTTTCTTCTGACGTCTGTCCACAGTATCTGGCTCCATTTATTCAGTGTCAAAATATCCTCAAAAAATTCTTAGGTGGATGTTATTCCAATAGAATGATATTCAAGAGTTTATAAAATTCCTTGTTCAATTCGTGGACACTATTATAACGGGTGCACACTTTTTGTAAATTAGGTTATTTCTAGCTTCGCAGGCCATGTTTTAAGAGGGCCATAATTTTCATGTAAAATTAATTGAATACAGTATCACCATACAACTAAAGACCTGAAGTTGTTGTATTTCTTTGAATCGATGGAAATTTACAACAAAAAATTTACTGGAAATTTATTTATAGTGACTTGGGTCCTATGCCGTCAATGACTGGTACAATTTGCTAAACATATCCTTTCTTAATTAGTATTTCCTTATTTACTATTGTAAGTGTTTTTAAATTTTTTTAAATAACCTGATTGGTTATTATTTATTTTTCTGTTTATCAAATTTTATATTTCTTTGATTGACCTGATTGGTTATTAAAGGTTATACAGGGTGACGAAAAAAAAAAATAGTAGAAAATGATACATGTAACAGATTATGGTATAGCGATGCATTTTGTCACTATGAACATGGGTCCGAATTTGAACGCTAACTGAGATATGAACAGAAATAAAAATGCCGCTACCAAGATCTACAAGTTGATAACTCAGGTTCTGCAACGCCTAGGATAATGAATTTGGGAGGGATAATAGGATACATAAAACTGTGTATACCGTTAAAATTTGATCGATTTCCAACGAGTAGTTTCCGAGTTACGCATTCAAAATCATAACAATGCTCATATGCCAGTACTAACCAGCACGTGTTACGATGTTGAGTGCGTAACTCGGAAACTACTCGTTGGAATTCGATCAAATTTTAACAGTATACATGTACCTTATTATTCCTCCAAAATTAATCATTCTAGATGTTACAGAACCTGAGTTATCTTGGTGGCGGCATTTTTATTTCTGTTCATATCTCAGTTAGCGATCAAATTCGGACCCATGTTCATAGGGACAAAATGCATCATTACACCATGATCTATTATGTGTATCATTATCTACCATTTGTTTTTCGTTACCCTGTATATAACCACACAAAAAATTCACAATTTACACGCTGATGAAGAGGACAGTCTTCGTAAACTACATCCATGGCTCCAGATTAAAAATTTCGTTTGTGGAATTGGGGATTCTGTCCTCATTTTGTTTGATACTACCATTTGTCCACCGTTTTTGGCATTATATCACTTGCATTATTATTATTATTATATTATTATTAGTAATCCTATTTTTATTTGTTAATGGTTTAAATAATAAAATTCTATTTACTTTTTTTTTTCCCTTAAATTTTTTTCATATAAATATTAGTCCAATTTTTAACTACCAAAAACTGTAATAATATGAAAAGATTAAAAATTTCAATATGCTTTAGAATTTTTTTTTAAATTATCAAAATGAAATTTTATTTGATAATATTTTTTATTTTTGAATAATATAAAAAATGCTCTTAAAATTAATTAATTAATATAAAAAAACTTCAATTTTTAAAAATAATATAGTAAATTTATAATTTTCCTCAGAATTAAGGAAATAAATTATTTATTATAAAAATTCTAAATAAAGTAAAAATTTAAAAAAGAATTATTAAAATCTAATAATTATTAAAAATATCATAAAATATCTCCACGCTATAATAACAAAGAATTAAAAATAAAAGCTTTTTCTAACTAAACGAATTAATAGAAAAGACATTTGCATTATTAAGAGCAATCCATTCATTCATTCCTTCATTCATAGGTTGAATCAGCCAAGACTTCAACCTACGCATGCGCAAAATGCCCATTATTATTATTATTATTATTATTATTATTATTATTATTATTATTATTACTGCGAGCCATCTCTTCCTAATCAACAATTCATTTTAATGTGTGTGAAGAAAGGGAACGGAATAAAGGACTCCCATCGTCGTGTGACTGATCACAAACGATACGCAACCAAACACAAATCGACAACATCAATTACAATTAATTGCGTCGCTTGGCAAACAACAACAACAACAACAACAACAGCAACAGCAACGTCTCGCGGGAATCAATTACCCGGAGGATTATCGACGGGTTATTAGAGGCGATCGATCGCTAATCAATTGACATTCATTAACGTATTAACAACAACGCATTAGCCAACAGAGCGTCAATGGATGAGGGTAGTTAATAGTTAGTAATCGCAATAACAATAATAATAATAATAACAACAACAATAGATAGATAAGAGAGATTGAGAGAGAAAGTATTGTGTGACCCGCTCGCCATGCGCACTTCTTAGCCTCGAGGATCCCTGACCTCGTGACCCCCATTCCAGCAGCTGTTTCTCCAACAACCTCCCCCTCTCTCTCGGCCATTGTAGTCGCGCATGCGCAGTCGCTCCCACTCTCTCTGGAGATGGGCGCAGCCGCTAAGCAACGACCGGTTCGGTGGCTGCTGCTCTCGCACACGGCGACCTTTGACCCCGCCCCAAGCTGCCAGATGACCCCGAGAGGTCAGTGGTGCCAGGGACGAAAAGAAACCCATCTTCCTTCGCGCCCGCAACCTTGTGCTCGAGACCCCATTTTTTATCCCACTCCCCCCACACCTCGAGGAAAAAAAAAGGCAGCAGCAGATGGCGTGGAAATGGGAGTTAAGACGCTCAGTCGAGTGAACGTCCGTTTCCTCTCACAAGAACCCACACAACGAGGAGGATGATGATGAAAGGTGGGGGAAATGGAAGTCCAGAAGACTCCACCTGAGTGGCGTACAATTTCAGGAAGTATGCTTGCTATTAGTTAATCCATACGGATCTAAATCCTTAAAACAACTGAACGTGGCCACTGAACGTGTATTTTTTAAACATTAAACAATAATTTTCCATACACCGTGGCGCCCTCTGCTGTTCGTAATTAGAATCAACTCATAATAATCTTTATAACCTGTCCAAAAATTATGTTTACAACTGTAAACTTTAACAAGAAATTAATCCTCCCGAGGAAGGTATAGGAAAGCAGCGGAATCCCAGAAATAATCTATTTTTACCCTTTTATCTCACCCATTTCATGTATGGGTGTCGGTATGTCCTATGTTACACGAGGAATTGAAAGATGAATGTTTGGTTTGGACTTGTGGAATTGAAAGATGGATATTTGATGTGGACGCATAATTGGCCCATTCTTCTTCTACAAGTCAACGGTGATGTTTACCTGGACTTGTTAAGTGAGTTCGTGGTGCCACAATCGGAGCCTAACGTCTTATTCTAACAGGATGGGGCACCACCCCACTGGTCCATAAATGTCCGTCAATTTCTGGATAAAAGGTTTCCAAATAGGTGGCCGCCTCGATCATCTGAGCTCACATTACTGGACTTCTTCCTGTGGGGTTTCCTGAGGACCAGGTATACCGAACCAAGGTTAGAGATCTAATGGACTTGAAGACACGCAATCTTAATGCTTTTGAATATGTCACCGTGGAGATGCTGCTGCGTACATGGCATGAATTGGAATATTGACTTCATCACGTCTCAACAACCTTGAACCAAAAACCAACGATCGCAGCGCCACCGAGCGGCCAACAAGCATTACACGAATGAGTAAGCCGACTTCTGGTAATTAACTAACTCGAAAGTATGTTCGTTACTCTAACAGATCCGTTAAGTAAACAAGCTATTAGCAGAACCGGAAGTCCGTTCTAAAATCCGAAATTCTTATTTACCAACTCCAAAATAGTAGAAAGCAGAAATTGTAACAGCAGAGGACTCTGGCGGTCGTTTTAAGAACCTGAACGAGTACTACCAGAATTTTTCATTATGCCAATAGGGACAAGTCTCGCCAGTAGTGCAGTGTAGTGGTGTTTTCTGTGTCTTGTAAGCAGTATACTGGTGTTTTCCTTTCAAGCTCCTGAAATCTGTTTATGTCCACTATACGACTCCAAAGCGAGTTAGGTTAGATACTGTCTATACATACTGTCTCCAACCTATGAAAGTGCTGTTTAGTGTTCAGATTGTACGTAACCTAGCCTAAATAAAGAGGATCCACTGAATCACCTTGGAAAATGCCCGCTTTATATGCATATGTGACGTAATTCTCCAAATGCGGCAATGTAGCTTCTAGAAATGTGCTGAGCGTAGGATGTATTTTACATAAGCGCATGAATACGGAACGCTCTTAAGCTTTTATAATCAAACTAGCAGAGGACCCGGCGTTGCCCGGGATAATTACGCTTGTAAGTAAACAGAACAACCTCGAAAAGCTAAATTAAACCTCCAAATTGGTTAAATAATAACTCAATCACTACAATATAGAGCGAAGGGACTATCCATTCTAATAAAAATCCGAAAGACAGTAATTTACCTCTTCACTGAAAAAATCCATTCTAGATGATATACCGGGACTTGATTTACCCAAAAAAATTTTTTTTAAAGGCTCACAATGGATGGACCTCTCCAAGGATGCCTTCTAGTCTAAATAATTGTTTACTCACATTATCTTACTTTAGATGTACACTTGATATTGTTGCAATTTCCTTTCTTCTTTCGATGTCTTGAAGCAAAAACTGGCCATTCATCACTTTGTGTAGTCTAGCGGTCGCCGATTCTTCTACTTACTTGCTTACAATTTGCTCAATACAGCACGGAGCTAAAGGAGTGTTTCCTCTATCGTCTTTCACTCTTTCTCAATAGTCTGCTAACTCATTATCTCCAGTTACTGATCAATTTTAAAGATTTTTAAGAAATTGTTAAGTACTAAGAATTCTCTTTTCTAAGAAAAGCCTGAATAACAGGAATTCTATGCATTGAATTCTATATTGCACAAACTTGATATATATTGTTGATACTTGCATAGTATTGGTGCATTGCGTGTTGACACCATTGTTGATACTATTGTTGCACAAACTTTTATTTGCATTGTTGGTCATGAGATACAAATTGTTGGTCCGTGCAGAGTGTTTGTGAATTGCGTGTTGATACCATTGTTGATACCTATTGTTGCAAAAACTTTGTCTTGCATTGTTGGCCATTAGATATTTCTCATTAATATGCCCTGCCATAACCATGAATATCGATTTTTTATCAATAATTATTATTTTTTCGAAATCTGAGGTAGACAGTGACCTTCCTCATGCTTTGAAGGTCATGTATGCGAAATTTTATCAAGATCGGAATAAAACTGTAGATTTGTATAAAAAACAAACAAACAAACAAACATCCTTCTTTATACATATAGATAGAAGATGTAACCTGCAAGGAAGTGCATATGTTTATTGTGAACTAGCCGTATGACCATATTTCAGGAGTTGCTCCTTACAGCCCACGTGATGTCTACAGCATCCTTTCTGTTGTTTAATTAGTATTTTGTTTGTGTCAATATGTGATAGGTCTATCCTGTGTGGATTCTAATGCTATATGACTTTAATATTATTCATGTTATCCTTGAAGTGTGGTAATGTTTATCGTATTAGCATAGTGTAGGAAACCAGTGTTCAAATGATCAGATACAAACAGTGAACTTAGAGCCTTTCCATTGTGAATATTTTTGATGACTTGCGTGAGATCTTCTGGTGTTATGTCAACATATTGATGTTCGGCAGTGTGGATGACCAGAGAGACCACCAAAAATGTTGGAGTGCTGTTTTTGGTGGCAGGATAGTGGTTTGTGAGCGTTCATAGTCATAGTTTAGCTCCTTAATGGATGTCTTTTCATTTTTAGTAAATAATTTGTTTACTGTTCAAACAAAATTGAGAGCAAATAAGTGTAACGACACTGAAACCGACTGATGTGCCATTCAGTCCATATCAGAAAATAACCGACAAATTGAAATTTCCATCCATACAAGTCGAGGGCTCTGCTACAGCCAAGATCCAGATAAAGAGAGGAAATATCCAAAATGGCATTACTATTCAGAACCTGATTTCATGAAGAGCTTTGGCATTCAAAAAATGCCGACGTGATTTCATAATCGGTCTTAGAGGAAAGTGTTGAATTCAGTGGTTTACATTCGCATTTTTTAGTACATTCTTGAGCAGGTAACGGCAAGAGTGCCAGGATGGCTGGTTTCAACAAGCGGAATCAGTACTTGATGAACGCAGCATCGTAGACCATGGCCACTTCGATCACCTGATCTAGATTTCCACCGATATGTTGGCACGTGTTGTCGCCACAGAATGGTTCCCAGTGTCGACACTGAATCTAAACCTATAACTAAGTTACCAAAATAAGATGCTGGAAAGCTCACTGGCATCTGTACACGCTGCTGAAGGGTGCGTGGTGGAGGATCCGAACATTCCAGTCGAAGTGATATCAAAGTGGGAAGGCTTACATATATGTCCTTTCCGACATATACATTATATATATTGTCTCAGAATTCATTGTACAAACTTCTAGGGGAGTTAGTATGGGTGATTCTAAGCAAAAAGGTTGATATGAACATGGGTCCGAATTTGAACGATAACTGAGATATGAACAGAAATAAAAATGCCACCACCAAGATCAACAAGTTAATAACTCAGATTCTGTAAAGCCTAGATTAATGAAATTTGGGGGAATAACAGGGTACATAAGACTGTGTATACCGTTAAAATTTGATATCTATGAAGTGCAAGGAGCGAGGTCTAGGTCATATATGTAAAAGACCAGTAATGTCACTCAGTGGAATAAAAGCTTCCAACTCAGGGGTCGTCGTGAGAAACAGAACCCAGCCTACCCATAACACAACCAATGGCCAAAAAAAGCTGAAATGTCTCAAACAAGTGTCAAAGGGGATGCGTCGAGAAAAGGTGAAACTGCAGTGTCAGCTTCTCGTCATCGTGGCTTGCAGTATGGCACATCCCCATAGCTTCATCAACGCCAAAAAACTGGGAACGGTCTAACTTGCACATGACAGATAGTGGTCACTTTAGATGATGGTCTACACCAATAAAACGCAAGCTATTCATTATCATCATTGCTGAAGGGTGCGTGGCTATGGAGGGAGTAACTTTCATCAACCCATGCAAGGACAAATATTCCAAAGGGTTTGTATGGTTGCAGTTGCATATTGTGCTCGTACTAAGCTCAGGATGCACACGGTGGTTACTAATAAAGTTAAAGTCATCTGAGCCTACTTTCAACAAAAGATGGTAATGTGTCCAATTGACCATCAAGAAATTCCCCCGTTCCTACAGTATAGACGCTCATCGAATACATATCCTCATGGACGAGCCACATCTCACTTTCTTCACTGGTCTACGTATTGCAAAAAGGGAAACAGGAATCAAGATGATTCCATTTTCATGATTCATCCCGGTTAAGTCCCAGACGACTCATCCTTAGACTTCCTCTGTGCTTTGGACTCCTTAAAAGAGAGCTTACAAACCATCGACCTACCAACCTTACTGCTATTAATTATGTATCATAAGCCTTATTGGTATCATTATTAACGTATAAATAGTACATTCCACAATTACAGTATACGAGAGGATTGCATTTCTAGCACAGTGTCAAGAAACAACGGATAAAGAGAAGGAGGAGGAGGAGCCAGGACAAGACAGCGTCTTAATTGCCTCCAAAGTGGCGAGGCCAAAGCGCCGTAACGACGGTGTTCAATGGTTCGTCCCCGGGTGACCGCACCAGCCAAGGCGACCGTCTCCGTCTGGCAAAAAGCCAATTCCAAGAGAGAGCGCGCCGTGCCCCCGCCCCCGTCGAGGGTCACCAAGCCAGGAAGCCTTCAGTTTACACAGCAATCTGGGCAGCTTAACGGGCGAAAGGAAGCTCCCTCCACCCACCGATAATGGTTTACACAGCCGGTGGACGACGTTTCCGCCTTGGATGAGCCTCGAGCCAAGATAAGCCGACTGTGAACTCAAGAAGACTTCCAACAGACCGAAGAGAGAGAAGAAGGAGAAGAAGAGCACCCACCCACCCAGTCACCACTCTCCACTCTTCTCCTTCCCACACTCCCCCCCACTTTTGTTTTCCCTCGAGAAAAGGTGAAAGCCGAAATTGCGCAGACGCCAAGCATTCGAGCATTAAAAAAAAAAAAAAAAGCAGCAACGACACTCAAATTCACCACCAGGCGGCGCTGTTTAAGCTTAAACGCGGCGACTCTTTCGTCATTCGAGCAGAAATATTATGAATAAAATCAAATTAAAAATTTATTTTTGACATATCCAAAACAAAAGTACATGACATTGAATTTCTTAAAATTATAACAAATGTAAAAGACTTTTTTAAAAAATGGCTCACATAAACCCTTTTTTGGTGTTTCTTCCTAATATGTGGAAAACAATACAAGATTATGTTATTACGTCCAAACTTAATTCAATCATTTTATGGACACCCTGTATTGTGTGATCAAAAGCTTTCGGGAACTCGATTCCTCATCTACTTCGACTTAAATGATAGTAGTTCTTATGGTATACCAAATAAAAGTTCTTATGGTAAAACAATGCCAGAACAATTTACATGTTATTTGAAAAAATGGAAGGAAAAATGTCTATGATGTTATTTTTCCTTCCATTTTTTTAAATAACATCATTATCTGAGGTTTTGAGATTCAGCTCCAGTTTATATTCAGAGGACCCGGCGTTGCCCGGGATAATTACGCTTGTAGGTAAACAGAACAACCTCAAAAAGCTAAATTAAACCTCCAAATTGGTTAAATAATAACTCAATCACTACAATATAGAGCGAAGGGACTATCCATTCTAAGAAAAATCCGAAAGACAGGAATTTACCTCTTCACTGAAAAAATCCATTCTAGGTGATATACCGGAACTTAATTTACCGAAAAAAAAAACTTTTAAAGGCTCACAATGGATGGACCTCTCCAAGTATGCCTTCTAATCTAAATAATTTTTTAATCACGTAATCTTACTTTAGATGTACACTTGATGTTGTTGCAATTTCCTTTCTTCTTTCGATGTCTTGAAGCAAAAATTGGCCATTCATCACTTTGTGTAGTCTAGCGGTCGCCGATTCTTCTATTTACTTGCTTACCATTTGCTCAATACAGCACGGAGCTAAAGGAGTGCTTCCTCTATCGTCTTTCACTCCTTCTCAATAGTCTGCTAACTCATTATCTCCAGTTACTGATCAGTTTTAAAGATTTTCAAGAAATTGTTAAGAATTGTCGTTTCTAAGAAAAGCCTGAATAACAGGAATTCTATGCATTGAATTCTATATTGCACAAACTTTGCCTTGCATTGTTGGTCATGAGACATTGTTGATCCTTGCAGTGTTGGTGCATTGCGTGTTGACACCATTGTTGATACCTATTGTTGCACAAACTTTTATTTGCATTGTTGGTCATGAGATATATATTGTTGGTCCGTGCAGAGTGTTTATGAATTGCGTGTTGATACCATTGTTGATACTTCTTGTTGCAAAAGCTTTGTCTTGCATTGTTGGTCATTAATATGCCCTGCCATAACCATGAATATCGATTTTTAATCAATAATTATTATTTTTTCGAAATCTGAGGTAGACAGTGACCTTCCTCATGCTTTGAAGGTCATGTATGCGAAAATTTATCAAGATCGGAATAAAACTGTATACTTGTATAAAAAACAAACAAACAAACCCACAAACATCCTTCTTTATATATATACTAGACTAGAAGAGGTACCCGGCGTTGCCAGGGATAATTACACTTGCACAAACTTTTCCTTTCATTGTTAGTCATGAGATATATATTGTTGGTTCATGCAGTGTGTTTGTGAATTGCGTGCTGATACCATTGTTGATACCTATTGTTGTACAAACTTTGCCTTGCATTGTTGGTCATGAGATATTTCTCATTAATATGCCTTGCAATAACCATGAATATCGATTTTTTATCGATATTTATTATTTTTCCGAAATCTGAGGTAGACAGTGACCTTCCTCATGCTTTGAAGGTCATGTATGCGAAATTTCATCAAGATCGGAATAAAACTGTAGATTTGTATAAAAAACGTACAGACAAACAGACCCACCCACAAAGATCCTTCTTTATATATATAGATAGATAAGATTGGCCTACCACTGTCTAAGAGTGAAGGCCTTTGTTTTCGTTTCAGAAACTCAAAATTTTTTCTTTTTTGCTGAAATCGACTTAAAAACTCTTGATTCGTAAAGATATGTTGAAATTTTGAATAAAATATTTTCTGTCTGTACGTATGTGACCAATTTTGTGCAGCTAACTCCTTTGAAACGGCAAATAGCTGAACCAAATAAAAATTATCCATACGTAGAGGATTCCTTAAATTGTGCCTTAGCGTATATTTTATGTCAATTGGGTAAGCCCTTTTCGAGATATTAATTATTTTCTAAAAATTAAAAAATGGCTTTAGCGTTCAAACGAGTGAAACAAACTCAATAAACTCGACAGGTACATACTCCTCTCATTAAGGCGAATTTTTTTTTCTAAATGACTTGTTTGGCTGTGATGAGCCGTTTTGGAGTTATTTACTATCCCGTCCCCCAAGCCCCCCCCCCTCGGCAAATTTTTTTTTATTTTATCTTATTTTTTTTAATTTTTTTTTTTTAGAAATTCGGACAATGGGGTTCTTAAACTATACATTGACCATTTTTTATGGAAATGGGCTAAGCCTTTTTAAAGAAATTAATTATTTTTTGAAAAAATGAAGAAATGGCAGAAACATTCATTTCAAACACAGTATAAACGGTACATTAATGCTATATACAGATTGTGCACAATATTTGAGAAATGTTTTATTATCAGTGTTTTTTTAATCGGTTCAACCGTTTAGGAGATAGAGGCCCTGAAAGTGTGGAACTTTTAAAGTTTTGAACCCAATTTTATCGATGAAGACAAAGAAATAGAGAGTGGGTCTTACAGACATTCCTATTCTACTTTTTAATGGTCTTTAAGAATCCCAAGTCAGAATTTCAAAAATTCAAAATTTTTTAGTGCACAAGTAAACTTTTGGGGGCAGCAGTCCTTTGGAGACAATGCGTGTGGTTATTCATAAACAATGAATTTGGATATTCGTGTAGCCTAATGTTTGTGATAGATTTTGTTTTGTATCAGAAGTGTGATATCTTAGCTTCATCACTTTCATCAGTCCTGTGCGAAAGATTTCATGCTGTGTAAAACAAATTTAAAATTATTCAAAAATATGGTATTATAAGTTTTTGCAAATTTTTGAAATGTAACTCTTTAACGAATGTGAACCTATACTGACAGACTGGTCTAACTATAGACGACTGATCGACGCTGACATCAATGATATTTGTATTGTTAAAGCTTTGTACAATTGTGCAGTGAGATCTATACTAGGAAGTGTTTACTCTGAGTGGTCAGATTATTATGACCAGCTGATGTTTGTAGGCAAATTAGCTATGATTTCGCGCTGAAGTTGCTAAAGAGACGGACTAGTGTAAATAGGCAAGCAGGTTGTTTACCACGACATTGGAAGTGATTTGTTTCAGAATATTATAGGTAAACGACGTGATTTAGCAGCCTCTGATGATTGTTGGCGCTCGGAGCCATCGAGCTAATATTAAAAAAACGGCTGCATTCGTTAAATGTCCAAGAGCAGCTGCTGTTAAATTGTTACAGACTGGACTGTCTGCCGGAAAACTGGATCTGAACGTGCCAGTTATGGCCATCAATGTTCGGACAGAAAGGAGAATGGCAAGACTGGTATAAGACAACAGAAGGGCAACAGCGCATCAAATTACTGCAGATCTTTATCAAGGATCCTCTCAAATGATCTCTGAATGCACTGTTCGCCATACACTGCATAGTATGGAATATGGGACCCGAAGGCCAGTTCGAACACCTTTTCTATCTGCAGTTAACAAGATAAAACGTCTCCAATACAAGGATTGGACAGTTGAGCATCGGAATAAAGGCATGTGATCTGATGAACCACGTTTTCAGTTGCATCATGCAGATAACAGGTTACTTTGTTTCTACCAATAATAAGCCCTGAATTATGACTTCTTACGATCATGTAACAATGTATGAATTTTCAGTGCACAGGCTTTCTTTCTAGGAGGTGTTGGCAGTATACGATGCAGGTATATGGACTACAACATGGACTCATGTTGGTGCAGTATGGATAGCTCGACAGAGCTCACCGAGTTTCAATGCTTTACCAGATAGGATATATCATGTAAACAACTGTAAGTCATCGAAATCGCCAAGTGTGAAGGCCCAAGAAAATGACACACAGATCGTCCAGTGCTAGCACGTGTGACACGACGCAGCCTACAGAGTTCCAAATGTTACTTCAAGTACCATTTATGTAAAACGGAGTTGGGTGATTCTAATCATAGAACTTGATCAGCAAATGGGAACCAAAAAATAGGACTTAACGTAATTGACTTCCAAAAAAAACCCTACTCATTAATGGTGCTCGTCTGGCTGGAACCACGATTGAAACAAGCAAGCATCTCACTGGATTCTCGAAATGTACAGATTATTCAACCGTTGATCCAGACTTTATATCTTAAACGGGGGTAACTGTGCTAACTCAAAGGCAACCAGTCATGATCCACATTTTGTACGGAGAAACAGGATATACAAGTCAGCATTCACAACCTCTGATTTCTTCAGAGAACAGGAAAGTTCTCACCTACAGTGGGTCTGGAACGTCCTGAGTGGATTGAAGGTATACTTGGTCTTTCAACTCAAGATACACATTGTTTTGTACCGATAGTCTCATGCAGCAATGGATCCAACATGCCTTATCAAGACAATATAAATTCCTTCGCCAAGTTTAAGTTTTTTAATATATCTTGTTCTTGAAGGATGATCTAATTGTTTCGCGTAATTCGACAACGCAAATTCATTTGTTGATGACCCTAAAAGTTGCATCTCAATGCAAGCAATCCTTGCACTCTCAGCCACTGAAGGTTCTGTTGGTGATGGTGGTGTCGTGATATAGAGCATTGTTGTCGACCACGTTCATCCTGTACGTGCCAGCTTCTTTATAGACGACAATGCCTAAGAGAAGTAACGGAATATCTGGTGAACGCCTGGCCTTCCATAAAGTGCTTCGACACCTTACTGACTCTATGCCAACTGCATACATGCTCTAATTCAAACCAAAAGGAGGTCCAATAAAATATTAACATAAAAGTTTCTCATTCCTTATGTATAAGGCTGCGTTTAGTTCGGCTCTCATTTCCTAATCATATCAGATTAATCATATGCTTAATCCATTATAACAATACCAAATCCTACGCTAGCAAGGCTCACGCGGGTTGTTTTGAAAATGGCGGCTACTGGCTTTTGTGGTGACTTAATAGGGAAAGAAGGAATTTTTTTTTCCTGTGTCAACACCCAGAAGGAACGGGGGCGCACGAACGAGTGAGCCACGCATGCGCGTTAAGTCTCTTTCTCTCCGGTGGCGTCGAAGACTTTTCACATGTCATTAAGTAACACCTGCTAATCTTTCCAGATTTTTCCACACTCGGAGGAGGAGGGGGTTAGGCCTAACAATGGGTGCTTGAAATTATCGTGATCGTTTCCGGTAGTGGCGCAGCGCAATGGGCGCTCGCGTTTTAATTGGCTGCTAACCGCCCTGTCTTCGTCTCGCGTTATTTCTGTCGACGCGTTAACGGCCTTTTGTTCTCCGTTTCCTTAATTATTCCTTTTGGATGCTGCTGCCGTTGTTGTTGCTACTGAGTATCGTAGCCTTTTTCCCACCCATTGAGAGAATTAAAATTTAATAATTTCTCTCTCCGGCGCCATTTTTCACATCGACCAACAACGGAAGCCCCCGTGTTAACACACAAGACGAATGAAAAGGCAAGTTTGATGGGCGGCGGAAGCGGGATATGGGTTGCGAAGAACAGTTTTGTTGCTAATTTCTAAGAAAGGGGCCTTTTGTCTAATTGTCTTTTGTTTAACTTTTTTTTTCTCGTCTTTCGCGAGATTCAAACGTTAAAGATGAGACGAGCGAACGGGCGTTTTAACGAAGTGATAACTCAAAGCGCGTGCGTCGCATCGACAATTGTATCCTCGCAAAATGTTATACTAAAGTACACGAATGTCTTCACCTCTTAGTACTTTTCCCTAGAAACAGCCGTTTTCGAGAAAACGAGGCTTAGAAGTAACGCAAAATCAAGCAACTCCAAAATGGCGGCTCGATGACGGCGAAAGACGGAACTATAGTGTAAATTACCTAGCATTTTCATTTCGAAACTAACATGGACCCATTCCATAATAACCTTACCCAACCACCAGTGGTCCAACACCGTAGTACTGGACCGCCACACAATAATGGAACTACCGTAGTATGAGGGAATGCCCAATTACTTTTTAGTAGATAATGTACTAACAGAGGCTCTTAACCCCCTGAAATGAACCTACATTTTGGTACGTGACGAATACGAAGTCCGTCATTTTGGATGCAGGTTACTTTGTTTCAAACAAAGAGTAGGTCTTATGACATATCAAACAACACGAGAATTTTCTCAGAAATTCATTCCACTTATCAGATTAGACCTATCTGTCAGGATTTGGGAGGTAGCGCCACTCAAAGTTGGCATGACACACAACTCAGAGGCCAGGAATACTGGATATCTAGCCACTAACGAACAATTGTTCCATAGTGACACGCGAGCATTATCATGCCGAGAAAATTCCTGATATGAACACAAACACAGACTCATTTCTATATACTTTGCGATCCAAAGTAGAACCTTTTATTTCCAAAACCGACAAGAACATTAACCATCTCACTAATACACCAATGGAAAAAGAATAATGACGATTTAGATGGCGAAATTGGCCGCCATCTTGAAATCTGCCATATTGGATCGAAGTCACTTTTTCAAATGGAACCTAGATCTTGTGGCATATCAAACTACATGAGAATTTTTTCTGAAATTCATTCCACTTGTAGGATTAGACTTATCTGTCAGGGTTTGTAAGCTATCATCACTCAAAGTTTGCATGGCATATCAATCCACTGGCATGGTATACTGGATTTCAAGTCACTGACAAACAATAATGAGGCGTGAGCATCATCACGCAGCGAAAATTCCTGATAAAGGCCATTTGAACAAGTTCTCAACCAAATCCTCCTTCAATAAGTACATCCTTCATTGACATGACCTCAAACTATTTTGCATAAAAACGTATTAAAACAAATCTTCACACATGCTTCTCTTTCACTGGGCAGTGTGTGCGTATATGTACATATCATCCTATTGAAAATCTGAAATTCCTTTTTAAGGAAAAGCATAAGATTCCATTACCTATTCTAATATGATTCGGCATATACACGGGCGCAGTCCTATGCAAATCCATTACGTAAGCGCTTTCAAAGATCGATTGCGCACGAGCCATTCCTTGCCTTAAACAAATACACCCGCCGAACTTCACTTCTCAAATCCATTATCTCCGCTTCTAAATGGGTTCTGCTACAAAGGACTGTGGGCCATATCAAACGATGCGACTGTTTAATCGATTTAGTGCCATCGATTTCCATAACGACAAGATTTACCTAAGAGCTTAGTGGGAGCGAAAAGCCACATGAATGGGCGCCCAACACCACAAGACAACGACGAGACGAAATTAAACAGCAAATTATTATTAATTATTATTATTATTATTATTATTATTATTATTATTATTATTAATTAATTAATCAAAAAAACTAGCTAATGCCGTGTTGGAACACTAAACACTAATTCGAGAACCTTCTGGAAGCTATTGTTGTAACAGAGACAACCTTAAATGAAAAGTAATACCTCTAGTTTCAATCTTCGTCAACAGATGGCAGCATTGTCACAAAGGATTTTTATCGCGTTCTATAGCGTCGAAGCTCATCACTTAACATCAGGCTCTCAACGGGAAAGTTGCTCTCTTACTGTGACAAGAATGGAAACTTGTGAAGGCAGCCTATCACTACTGTTTAAACGAGCTGTCATGGAGTTCTTGAAGAGTTAGCACTTTGTTGTCCTGGATATACAGATACAAAGATGGCGAAGCTGAACATTAGATTAGTATGGCGAACAAGAGTTAGACAAACTCTGCCAGCTATGAATAAGTTTGCTGCAACAGGACAACACCAGTCCACAAACTTCTCATGCCAACATTGAAGAACTGAAACTCTGAACACTACAGGTGAGTCGTAATACAAAAACAAATATCATGACTACTTCGTAGGCTATCCTGATACTAACTCTCATCAATCAACACTGCGCAAAGAACACATTGGGTAACAACTGAAATGGTAAACTTTAGCCATCCTATCAGGCCGACCAAAACGCAACAACTGAATACTAACTCACCATGCAAATGAAAAAGAGCAGCAAACGCTTTGTCGAAAGGTGTATCGACAAGAACAGTACAGCGAACGCAGTTGCTTATGGATGATCACAGCAGGCAAGCTAATAAAGGTGCATCGGAAGAAATGACTACAGTTTGCACTGCAGTGCAGCTGGAATTGAACCTCTGATGATTACCAAAGAATGCCTACTGAGATGAACACAAACTGTTGGACCTTGTTATGGTCTGCGGTATTATTATTATCTTGTACAGAGGGTAGATTACCGCAGAACGATAATCTGCGGCACTTACTCCTTCGAGGGAGTTTTGCGCCATCCAAGTAACTAACGACTGCTACGAGATGACAGTAGCAGCCGGGGCCGACGGCTTAACGTGCTATCCGAAGCACAGGGGGTTCATGATGGAAGAGCTGCTGGTGGACAAACAAACCAGTGGCTGTCGCCAGCTGCTGGATCTAGCACTGGTCACTCAGCAAATAGGTCAGACTAAAGTCCCCCAACAGCGGTGCCCCAAATAGCCTTCCCACCCAGCAGTGGTCCTCAAGCCACCGGAGTTGCTTAACTCCATCGATCAGTGAGACAACCAGGCCATGGCCACCCCCTGGTCTGCGGTATGCTTTCTTGACATTCTCTGGATCCACAGATCGCCTGAAAAGCACTCTCGCCCATACATGTTGACTGTCTTCCGTGGAGTGAATGAGACATTCCAGCAGGACAATGCCACATGCCATACATCCAGAATTATCCGGGAATGTCTCGAAGAGTACGACCAGGACTTGCAAATATTTTACTGGTAACGAATTTCACAGACCAAAATTCAATCGACCACCATGTTCAGATCCACCACGTAATTTTCATGGACGCATTGTGGTCTGGCTGGAAATACCACTAGACTCTTTCCAGCATTTATATACAGAGTGCAACAGTCATCAACACAACCATCCAAATAGTAATAACCATTACAGTTCTGTCGTCGTGTAATCCCACAACTTTAATCTCACTCACCACAAAACCGATTTTCCGCTCTTGAGGATCTTCTGATATCGATCTCAATTTCTTGCCGTCGTCAAACCGATAAACGAACCTGAAAACGAAGTCTAGAAAGCAAAATTTTTAATTAAAATCGAAAAAAAATCTGAATATTTAAATCCTGGCCCGAGAACACACGTTTCAGGACGATATTCGGTAAAATGGCACCGCCACTCCAACAACACAATACGGATCTTCCAATTTTCAAACACCGACTAAAACGATTGCTTTTACACATACTTGGTCCACATGATAAACGTTTTTCAACTGCCTTACGCCATTTTGACTCAGGGCTACCTCAAACACTGCATCAATGTGAAAGGTAGCTGCAACAATTAACACCAACAGTCCTTAAGCTAGGGTTCGTACATGGGTGTATGATCCGTAATAGCCTTGCGCACAAAATGTCAGGTCTGTTGTTTGATGGTGAAAGATTTGGCGGCATGATGGAATCCTGGGCATCATAGTAAGGAGTGCCACTTCATCCAGTCTTGCTCGCACCTATTACTGATGCGGAGCCTGTTTTTGCCTCCTATCTTCAAAGCTTATCTGGGGCGACACATTCCAACGAATCACTCAACAATTCCAACGGGTTCCACGCCTTCATTAGTCTGCGCGTTCACCGGATTTTTAGTTATCGGTCTTGGAAATTACGGTACGGGCTGGCATTGCATTCCATACCGCTCACATCTGTTATGCTTTCTCGAAACAAATCAATCAAGTGGTAGAACTTGATGTCGTCCACTATCGTCTGACACTGTTTCTAAAGGGCGCTACAGATTCGCGTATGTCGGCTCTATCCTATACAGACATTTTGGCTCTTTTGTACTATCATCTATCCGCCTGTGCTGGTTTAATAGAATTTCTAGTACGAAAAGAAGGTATAGCAGTTTGTACTTTAAGAGTCAAATAGCCAAATGTTTCCTTTACGAGAGGTGTGTCAACTCGCCACCGCCAGGTGCTGAAAACGGCACTGCAATCGCTCGCTCACTCTTTCGTCTCTCTCGTGGAGAGAGAGAGAGAGAGAGAGAGAACAAAAAATGGGCAGAAAATGCAAATTTAATTCGGTTGATCTACGGGCGTTTGCAGGTGGCTTTACTCTCCCTCCACGACCCAAAAAGGAAGAGAGAACCCGCTCCTTTGTCTGAGTCGGTAATTACTACAGCGATAAAAGTCCCCGTCGCCATCATTTCCGACGCAATCTCTAAGACGAGAGACGGGAAGAAGAAGAAGAACAAAAAACGGAAAAAGAGAGAAAGAGAGAGGAATGAGTTTGGGGAAACGATAAAAGAGGCAACAAACAGCCCAAAAATAACGCCATTTCAAGCACACACTACAACAACAGCCCCCCCCCCCCCACACACACACCACAGCCCTTAATTCTCAGTCGTAACGAGCAAAAGCCAACGCACACCTCCTAAGTAAAAATTATGCGCATGCGCAAGTAATAGAGTGTCATTTGCGCGCGTCTCTCTCCAGCCCAACGACTCCCTTTTGACTCTGCATTTTTAATGGCGCCGCTCAACGTGAATTAAACGGTCTTTTTCATCATCTCGCGCGTACCAGAGGATTATAAACACCCCCCACCCACCATTATCCTCGAGCCATTAACAATAAAGAACATGGTTCCTCTGGGTACCACCACAGCGACACATAATATTAAAAAAAATAAAAGAAAAATAAAAAATAAAAAAATTTTAAAAACCCCACCGTCATTCCACCTTTTACACAATTTGAATATCGTCATTAAGCGCGTGATCTTTACAGTTATTAAAACCCATCTATTACCCCAAACTGTAATCCACACCTCTCCTTGGGGGAACCTAGAATCCCAAAGTCATTGTTTAAATCATGTAGGAAATAAAAAAAACATTTTCATCGCTTACAAGCGGGGAATGGGAAGTGGTACACTTTCAAGCTGCGCTTGTGCGCACACTATTAGTACCATCATGCCCTTTGAATAAACTCTATGGGAGTCAGATCAGAAATGACCCTAAACATTATGACTATGTTCCTAAATGGAAAATATCATTTGGTACTATGTTCAAGGTCTAACTCAAGACTCTTTTCATAGTCATTGGTTCATTTGGTCTATAGCGTTGATCAGATCCTGTGCCATCAACACCAGTAGGTTACCATCCAGCGCCATCAAGAACATCAGGTCTACCACCCAGTGCCATAAGACCACCTAACCTAACCTAACACCCAGTGCCATCAAGGACTACGACCGTAAGGACGGTTGGTTGGGTTGGTTGGTTTGGTTTGGTTTGTTTGGTATGAACGTCCTTTTCTACTGCTATGGTCATTTCAGGACGGCGTTATAGGGGGCGCAAATTTTGCCTCGCAAGGGTTCTTTAACGTGCAGCTGGCAAACGACTACATGGGACCAACGGTTTTACTTCCCTTCTGAAGGAAGTGCGTGATCTCAAAATTTTCCCCCTGAAAAAATCATTGTCGTCCTCGGCCGGGGTCGAACCCGCGTACTCGGGCATCAGAAGCGATCACGTAACCACTGAGCCACCGAGGCCGATCCGTAAGGACGGGACAAGATCCGGGAAATAGGGTGGGTGTAGCACAGCAATGAACCCTAGCGCTGCCAACTCTGCAGTCATCGTGTTACTGGTGTATGAGACGGCGCATTGTCATATTGGAGAAAATCTTGCTTGACCATTTCACCTGTCGCCGTTGATGATTCCTGAAACCTTGCAGTCCAACGTTGCTCCAACGGTCTGCACGGTTTAAGGATTCAGCGACGACGACGGAGGTTTCAGTAACAGCTACGGTCGAAGTGGCCACGAGGATGACAACGCGGGACCTCACAACGCGAGACCTCACAACATGACAACGCGGGACCTCACATCTGCAACACTACGACTGCAACGTTGGCATCGCATAATTCGACGGGGGGGGGGGGGGTATGGTGTGTGTGGCACAGCAATAATCCCCGCCATGCCAACTTTTGAGGTCGTAGCGTGCTGGTGTGAGGCGGCGCATTGTCATGTTCGAGAAAAACCTTGCTTGATCACTTTCTCCCGAATACTGCGTCGCCATTGCTGATTCCTGAAACCACGCAGGATTCGGGGGAAAGCACTCGCTACTCAGCTGAAGCGAAACTGATGATGAATGCTGGAACAAAAGTGTACTGGTAGTCAGAATAACAAATCGACTACTGACTAGAGAACCATACTTATCTGTAC
>JAHWFO010023044.1:0-37100 GCA_023313115.1 Rhysida immarginata | reverse complement strand
CCATATCAAATGCCCCTTCTTCAAGAATGCTCAGTCCAAATTTGAAGTCATTCGGACTCATGGTTGTTTTTTTATAGCATTTTTACAAAGGGACTTTAATTATAATCACCTTGTAGAATGCCTAACTGACGGGACAAAATGCGAAGAGAATAGCAGCGCCATCTGTATCTGTTGACGAACTTTGTATCTAATTTTGAAACTTGGTGCGAATAATTCCCTGGTTTCCTAAGTAGAACGCATCAAACCGTACGTTTCTATCGCCTTCCGTTTTTTGTTAATTGATTTATCAAATCGTCGCTCATTTTTGGGACACACGGTGCAATTTGTGAGTGAGTAGGGAGTTGAATTCAGTAACAGAGCCAGAAACAAATGAAAGAAAAAGACTGGCAGTGCCCTATTCATTTCGCTGAGCGCTACTGGTGCCAGCGGAAGTGCAGCATTTGCAAAAACCTAAGGCGGCATATATTCTCAATGTAATTTCAGCTGTTTTTGTAGATGATTTCTGGAAGTATTAGTAAGCATAACCTGTTTTCTGATTTTTTTAAAATTTTTTTATTGCATTAACGAACGATAACGTATACTTTTAATAACTCCAAATAACTGATTCAATGCCTAACGAATTTTTAAAAGACAAATATTTTAAAATTTTAAATTAAAAGAAAAGGAAGAAATAATTCCCAGTTCAATAAAATAATCAATTTATTATTCCACATGTTGTAATAAACAATTGTTTGCGATGTTTCACATCGGCCTTGGTAGCTCAGTGGTTGCGTTATCGCCTCTGATGCCCGAGGACGCGGGTTCGACTCCGGCCGAGGACGACGAGGATTTTTTTCAGGGAGAAAATCCTGAGATCACGCACTTCCTTCTGTAGGAAGTAAAGATGTTGGTCCCGTGTAGTCGTTTGCCGGCTGCACGTTAAAGAATCCTTGCAAGGCAAAATTTGCCGCCCCTATAACCCGGTTCTGAAATGACCATAGAAGTTGAAAAGGACGTTAATACCAAATAAACCAAACCAAACCGATTGATTCACATGCATTGCCTCGGGCGATCAGCTGTTTCTTGCCAATCCCAATATGACGGCGCGAAGGCACTAGAGGGGAGGTCACTGGCAGTCTCTTTCTTTCATTTGTCTCTGAACAGAGCAGCTACTCTTATATTACTTGAGTGCATTTAGTAACAGAAAGAAGCCAATGGGGTAGATGATTCGCCAAATGAAATATACAGAAGCTTAATTTTAATGACTAATTTGAATAATTTTGATTCTCCTAATGGCCTGAAGCCTTGTTTAGTGATACTTTCTGGTCAACTTCTTGATTTCAAGGGTTACAAAAGCACCCAATAAATAAATGCCACTATTTTCTAACATAAATGTTCTAACCTGGTTTCGAAGTTCTTAGCTCGCAAATTGAAAAAGTTAGTCATTGATCCACTAGATTTCTCCATAAAAAATAATCTTGAACTATTTAAAAAGCTTCACCAGGTGCTACCTAAAATTTCCGAGAATTTTCTTCTAAAAGGCAGAAAACGGACCTTACACCCTCATTTCCATTGTCATCTTCAAAGTAGTCACCTCCGGCGCGTAGCAATGATCCCAGCGATTTTTCCATTTCTGGAAGTCCGAAATCTTGTAGGATGTTCAAGACCAGTTGCGATTCCACTTGGATATCTTCAACGGAATCAAAACGTCGCCGCCCTTTCATTTTAGGAAATAGGTAGAAGTCGCAGAGGGTCTAAGCGTGACCCCCGAGAGAGAGGAAGGAGGGGGTCACGGTCTAAGTCAGGCGAGTAGGAAGGATGGGGGGGGGTCATTGCCATGTTTTTTATTGTTTTTTTTTTGCCAGGAATTCCTTCACAACGAACGAGGTGTTATGCAGGCGTGTTGTCATGGTGGAGCAACCAGTCTTTGGGCTTCCACAACTCGGGCCATAACCTCGCAGTAAAATTTCCTGTTGGCAGTCTGACCAGGTCGAATAATTTGGAAATTCGCAGAAGCACAAGAACACGTTGCAACACAAAAGCAATAATTCACAAAGAAATGCGCCTACGATTACGAAACTTGGCAGAGCAGCAGCTGAAAGTAGAGCACTAGATATAGAGAGTAGCGACATCCTCTAATACCGCCAATCCTCGTCTTTCATTGGTTCAAAGCAGTCACGAAGCCCCTGGCAGCCATTGTTGTGGCAACAGCAATTACACGCGCCGTTTGTTTAGCTTATTTTACTTTGCAATCAGTGCTGTAGCTTAGTAGAATTGTGCCCCGTACTGTATTCTGTACAGCACCGGTGCCCCATCCCCCCTCGCTACGGCTCTGAATGCATTATATTCATCTACGGCTCATTTTCTTGCTCGTTTCTTATTTTAAGACTTTTTATGAAAATACAATTTTAATAGAATGCCGAGGTCTTATTAAATATAAAAATTTTCTATCTAAAGAAAACGATGTTGAACCTGCAATTTATTATGTGCGGTAGAAGTAGTATAATAATAATAATAATAAAATAAAAAAGGGATGAAGAGAACTGGTTTGGTTTGTTTGGTATTAACGTCCTTTTTAACTGCCATGGTCATTTCAGGACGGCGTTATAGGGGCCGCAAATTTTGCCTCGCAAGGGTTCTTTAACGTGCAGCCGGCAAACGACTACACGGGACCAACGGCTTTACTTCCCTTCCGAAGGAAGTGCGTGATCTCTAATATTTGCGTAATAAAAATTTGGAAACTTGTATAAAAATATTAATATATTCGAAAAACAGTTATTATATTATTTAGCAGGCTCAATAATAAGAGGAGCTCAGGTAAATAAAAGATACAGGAATCTGACAACGGTGATTCATCGGCTGGAATTAAATCGTTAAAAAATTTACGGAATTGAAATCATATATTAATTTTGAAACAAAAGGTAAAAATTGTCTATTTATTATTGTTTCTGAAATTGTCTTCAGATTAATTCACGAACTTGAAAAATGAATAAGAGTGCATGAGGATATCCGGTGAAAGAAGTATACAAGACGTTGCAAACAATATTTCTTATTCATCTCATTTCTCCGTTTATCCGAATTGTCATAACGTTTATGAGAAAATTATAAATGTTTATTTTATGAAAGATTTTTCTTCTTAATCCGGAAAAGATATTTCATAAATATACTGGCATGAGAAACGCTGTCCATAAATTATAATTTTAGTAAAAATTTTAAGCAAATAAGTTATTATTCCATTTAATTTTTATATCATTTTTTGCCTTCTTTATGTCTGTTTAAAAAATCTACACACGAAATTTAATTAGTGTATAATTAGTATTAATTGAATTAATTCATAATTTAAAAAAATGATAATTGAATTAATTTAATAATTGTGATATTTTAATGATTTCCATAAGGGAAAAATTAACAACTAAAAATTAAAGATACATAGATGGAATGTATTGTTTTTTAGATTGATATGCCTAGCGTTAATAGTGATAATATTATAGGCACTCTAGCTGAAAGTAAAGCACTGTATAAAGAGGCATCTAGCGGCAGAAGCTCGCACTGTTTTTTGGGTTGAACGGAAAATCAAATTCTCGGATATATTGGGCAGCACCTCGTATTAGTCTCATTCCAAATTGGGTAGGCTATTCCCTAAAATTCCTATTTTAACCATTATGGAATGCTTAGAAATGGTGCTTAGGGACAACGGATTGGATGACAGACAGGTCACTGAATTGCTTATTTTGACAAATTTGGGTGTTTGCGACAACTTGTTCCAGTTCCAAGGCAACTTCTATAAAATGACGTCGGGCATTGCAATAGGGAACTGTCCAAGTCCTATACTTGCAGATGTCTTTCTTAGGAAATTTGAGAAAAAAAATTGAAAAATTCGGGCCACTAGTTCCCGGACGCGTATTTCACAATGGTACATGAAAAAACTGCAACTGCTGCTGTTGTATCCAATCAGGAACAAAGAGATGGAGGAGCTTATAAAACTCTAAAATGTGAATTAAATTGCTTTAACATTGCTTAAAATATATATATAAATATTAAAAGAATATATAAAAATATTCCTTTTATTTTTTAATTATGTTTTTACTTAAAATTTCAAGATGTGAATCATTGTTTTTATCTTTACAATTGAGTCAGATCAGGAAATGGAATATGCACTAAATATCTATTTTTTTTAAATATACTATTTCATATATACTTTATATAAAATATTTTTTAATTATGCTTTTATTGAACAATTTTATGATTGAATAAAACAACAGCGGTTGCAGTTCTCATGTACCATTGTGAAATATGCTTCCCGGACGTTTGGTATCGTTACGTCCACTACATCTTTGATCTTTTCGACACATCCCAACGAGATACTGAAGGGTTTCTGCAATTTCTCAACAACATTTCCTTACCGTAAAGTTACCCGCGAAAAAGAAGTAAACGGGACGTTTCCGTCTTTCGCCATCTACTGAAAGAAGAGCAATACTACATAGTGTCTACATACATAGCCGGTCCAACCAGTCCTGGAGCCAGAAAATGTCAGTTTTTAATTCTCTCATCGACAGAGCACTAAGAATTTCCCTAGGAAAAAAACAACTTTAAAAGTGAAAATGGAAATGATAAAAGATATCGCCAGGAAAAATGGATACAGGGAAGAAATTATAGAGGAATTGATGGGGAAAAGGAAGTTCAAACTACTTAGAGCAGAAGACTCTGTAGACGGAAACTAATAAAAGTGTAAGAGTTTATCCACTGCCTCCTATTCTTCCTGCCTTTGCAATCGACGTTTCGCTCCTTTTTCCGCGTTCAAATTTGCTCGTTAGATGGCGCCATCGACACCGCCTCTTTATTTTTTATTTACTATATTTATTTACATAATTCATGCTATAGATAAAGGCCAGTCGTGTTATTCAGTAAATACTGATATATCAAAGGCCTTCAATACAATTGATAGATGTCCACTAAACAATCAACTAAAGCACTTCTTGTAATCTCTTTCCCATAAAAATCCAAAAGAAATTTGTCACTGTGTCCTTCAATCAAAATGTAACCAAAGGATTAGAAGAATTTTCAAAGACTACAACATGGAATTATCTTATGGAAACTCTAATTCACTCAAAATGATTTTAGGCAACCCAAAGGACAAACAGTTTGAGGTGGCCTGTAGTTCATGATATGGGACACTTTGGGAAGACGTGTTGCTGGATGCATTCTACAACTACGAACCCTACACAAACTGAGAACAGCGTTGGCTGAAGAGTGGGATGCAAATCCCCTACTGTGCACAACACTCCATTCTTGAAAATCCCTTAGCCTAATTTATGAAAATCAGTGTTTGTATCAATCTTGTCCAATGCCGGAAAGGTACCAAATCAGATATCGATTGACGCAGAACTGACATGCAATTTGAAAACGTTCTCGCGAGCATGTTTCGACAGATATCAGATTAATTCCTCTTATGACCACCAGAGTTCTCTGTGTCGTTTTTGCCTTTTTTAACATTGCGCGATTCCTCATTATGGACTGATCATAACATTTGTAATTATAATTTAAAAAATACAGCCTGCTTCCTCGAAATGATCTAATCTTATGTAAGGATTATCTTTAAAAAATCGCCATCTTTATCTGTCTGACGCCTGTATGCTTTCTTTAAACCTTTTGCGGCAAAGATAGTCAAGCGGATTTCTAAGTCATAAAAACACTCCCAAGAGGCAAATTTCACATAATGGAAAAATAAACAAAATAAAAAATAATAATAATAAAGCTCCGAAAAACGACTGGAAATGAAAATCGATATCCAATTTCAAAGAACCCGGGTCCACGGAAAAAATAAAATAAAAATAAAAACAATAAAAGCGAGAAGAATAAAACGAAGAAGCCATAGCCGTTTAGACGCTCTCCTCCTAAATAATTCAGAGTGAATAAATAAATAAACAAGCACGCTCTTGTCAACTAAAAACTCAAAACATCCAATCTTTCCTCGTCTCAAAAGTAAAATTAAAAAAATTCAGTTTCTCAAATACCGATTAAGAAAGTTTCGCTATAAAGAGAGTTAGAACGCCCTCTCTTGAGCGAACACAAAACTCGATCAAATCCATGTGTGAGTGTGTTACGTTTACACACCAGCCTGTTACACACACATATATAAATCCACAGAAGAAAGGACCATAAATTACAGCAAAGGGCCTACGACAAAAAGGTGACATGTTTATATATAAAACTCCAACTTTGATGCCGACTAGTTAATTAATCATTATAGTTACAGATAAAGTTCTTTCACAGCAATATTCTCCAATATTTTGTTTATTTACAACTTTAAAATAATAAATATGAAGAAAAAAAACGCACGCGAACTAAAAAAAAAAAAAAAAAAAAAAAAGACTGTATCTTGTATAACAGACATACATACAGACAGCTCGTTGCCTCTTTCCCCCCGTCCCTTGTTTACCATTTTCAGATGAAATAAACCATGAGTGGCGGTGATCGATTCGCGAGCACCCCTCCTGCGCATGTGCGTCAATCCCTTAACGGCCTGCCACCAAGAACCGCGGCGGCAATGGAAACAAACGGAATCCCCCCTCCCCAACGAACCGTCTCCATGGAAATTGGATTGGCCAATCAAATTTTCCTCCGCAACAAGAGGCAGATTGCCAGATGCTTCTCCTTTTATCCATCCTCCTCCTTTTCCCTTTTTTCCCCCTCCAATCTCGACGCATGCGCATCTTACGAATTCCTGCGGGCGAGATTATTACAGGCCACGGCGGAAGGAGAGAGAAATCTTCCGCAATCACAAATGGCCACCGGCGCCCATTTCCCAACAAGGTACAGCAGCGCCACCGCGGTCGTGGAGCGAAGCACACGTGTAACGCAATTAGCATACCATTTCAACGCAGCATCATATTCTAATTGGAGTGGGGGGGGGGGGTTAAAAATAAATTGGGAACACGAATCCCAGGCCTAATTAACTTAATACCCATAAAAACCTAACCCCCAAGCACAATTAGGCCCGCGGAAAATAAAAAAATGGCGATGGAGGCGGCTTCTCTGCAACATTTCAGCCATATACAATGGCTTACAATGAAAGGCAGGAATGCCATGTACTACTCTATTTATAGAGAATTACAAACTACAGCTTTTTTATTTTGAAAAGACACAAGAACATTAACCATCTGAATAATAAACCAATAAAAAACGAATAATAATGACGTCGCCACATTGAATAATAAATCAAATCTGGTCATGTGATCTACCAAACAATATGAGAATTTTCTCAAAAATGCATTCCACTTATCAGATCTGATCTACCTGTAACAGTTTGCATGCTATGGTCGCTAAGTTTGCAATAAGGGTGCTTTCCAATGCGAGGCCAAAGAGAGACAGGCCAGGGGACTCAAAAGTCACCTGGGCAACAAAAAGGATGGTCAGGTGACTTTTAAGTCCCCTGGCCTGTCTCTCGTTGGCCTCGTTTCCAATGTAAGTATCGTCACTGTCAAGCGGAAATGTCAAGAAGTAGCCAAATGGTAGGCCTAAGAAAATGATATAGAAAGATACGTGATACCAAGTAGGTGTCTGTTTCAGAATGGTTTAAGAAACTGAATGGCCTGCACAGACAACACCTCCTAGAAAGAAGGCCTGTGCACGGAAACATCATACATTGTTACATCATCATAAAAAGTCAGTATCAATCGTATTTCTACCAATAATATGCCCTAAATTCTGACTTTTTTATGATGATGCAACAATATATGACGATTCCGTGCAAAAGCTTTCTTTCTAGGAAGTGTTAGCACAGAGCCCCTATGTAAGTCCACGGAAATGCTGGAATGATATACGGGACATCAAGAATCTAGATTTTTCAACAACAAATCTGCTCAGAAAGCTAATAGAATAACTGGTGAGTGCTTCTTTTTCCATTGACTTATAAGCGCTTCAACACCTTGTTGACTCTATGCCAATACCGCGTGCATGCTTCTCATTCATTGCCCAGTGTATTTAGTAACCTCGTTCTATTAAAATGGTAAATCAAGTGGACTGAAAAAATGAATTCTCCCAACAAGAGCGCCTCCCCGCATGCGTAAACGCAATTTAGCAGGATGCTGGTGGGCGGCAGCGACGAAGTAAAATTAAATAATAAATGGAAAAGTTCACCAGTCCCACTACTGAGTTCCCGATTTTTTTTCCATACCCCCAACCCCCACTCGAACTTGGGCTCCAGTTCGGTTCACCATTTCCAAGTCTCACTCGTCGTCGGGATAATTCAATTTGCTCCAACGAAGAAAGAAAAGGAAGTTAAAGACAAAAAAAAAGAGTGGAAACTTAATCGCATTACGTAGATTGAAGAGGAACAGCAGCGCCCTCTCGTCTTCTAACGGAGAAACACAAATTAAGCCCTCGCAACTGAACACATCCACACAAAAGTAAGATACACAACAAACGAGTAAGGCGGTCACCGCCTCCTTCATCAACCTGATCAATTTTGCCAAGAGAGCGAAATCAGGTGTCGAGTCACGTCTTTGAAAAAAATAGTGAAATCAGGAGTGACGTCACATTGCTGAGTGTTACACAGACAGAACTGTAAGGTACCAAAAGGTCTTTGTTTCAGGTGTATAAAGGAGCCTGCCAAAGTATTTTGAAACCAGAATACAGTGTTTGTGTACGCTGGTCCAGTACTGTTAAAGACCGTGGGACATGTCTGGAAGAGGCAGCATAGTGGGCCTTCGGGACCACTTGTTTTATAGGGTGGTACAAAAGTCTAACGCCACGTAAATGAAACCTAACGCTATGGGTGGAACTATTAACTTCGATTGAGGATACTAAGGTGGCTAAGATGGCCGCCATATTTGATATAACTCTAAAATTTTCAAATGGGAAGGGGATCATATGATATATGAAATGCATGTGGAATTTACTGACAAACACAATAGTGTTGTTAATGTTTACGTATCTTTAGTCATTTTTTGAGTCTTTAGTCATGTTTTGCAATTTTTTGGTCAGTCCTATGACCAAGAGGCAAATTAACAAAATGTCACAAATGTCATGCCCTACAGGATGTTTTCAATATTTGCCCGCCGTTTCTGATTGCCAAATCCAACCTGAAACCCCATTCACGTTGAACGTTCAGGAGCACATTGGGGTCAATACTATGATATGCTGTTTCATGTGTCCAATGAAGATGCGATCTGATCAGAATTCTGTCAACAGAAAGGTGCTTCGCCCCATTAGAACACTGTTATGACCTCCTCCAATTTGAAAATATGGAATTGTATCCAAGATAACCGTCTTTCAAGATGGCGGCCATCTTGATCACATGACCAAAAGGTTTTTACCCCATCCCTAATGGTATCCGCAATCGCAATTATTAGCTTCACCCATAGCGTTTAGATTTTATTTAGATGTGCTCAGACTTTTACTGCTGGGGACAATTAGTGGACTATGTCAGGAAACGCACAGAAAAAAATCCACAATTTCTGCTTGGAGTTTGGCACCCTATCTACATCCGTAACGTGTTGCCAAGACAAGATCCCAGATCCACTTCTAATAGTTTTACTTGCTCCAAAACCTGCATATGCCACATTCTTTACAAATTCCTAGCAGTAAAAATCTAGACCAGCGCTTCTTAACCTTTTCACAACCGCGTACTACTAAAAACAAATTTTTTTGGTACAAGCTCACCAATGGTCGCGTATCACCAGTTGAGAATCGCCGGTTTAGAAGAATTAAACATAGTGATCATGAAGAGCACCCCTTTGGGAACGTGCGTCCAGATAAGGCACACACAGAAGTGCGCCAGCAGACTAACGACATGAAACGGTACTGCCATCTATTGGGCAAAAGAAGAATTTCTGGACATAGATACACTGGGCTTTCTTTGATCCAAATCGGTCGGCACTGATCCTCTAGAGTTTGTCCCATAGTTTCTTAACACCCTGCACAGCTCTGTACGGACCTGAAATCTGCTATGTTGGTCCCGCTAGCTAGAACTTATATTACTAATTCGGGCCAGCCTGACTCTGTTGGAATTATGAGAGCCGGATCAAGCATGTGGATCTAGTAGTCACGTCATCTTTAACTGATCTAACATTTCTGCCGCTTGAACAGGACAATCTGAATATGCAAATACTGGAACAGGTGACCATAATGGGAACGACACTGACTGAGACAAGCAGTCTTTAGTATAAACAGTCTCAACGATACACCTCATTCCAAAGCCGTTCGACAGTGGGTAGGATTTTTGGCTGGTTAGTCCAACTTTTCCGAATGAACTGCAGCTTTAGTTTCGTCCTGGCAATACGCCTATGGACTGCACAGCATTCACAATGGATCCAGACCAGATCATTTGCTTAAACTCATATATTGCACCGCAACTACCTCAAAATCCTTTTCCAGACCGTGACAAGAAGGCTCTCCTCCATTATTTATCGCGATCTGTTTGTCTTTCACGCAGGACAGATAACAACCCCGGGAGATTAAGATGAGGGAAGGGGAAAAAAGGTCAGCGTCGAGAGATGCGGGCAGGCCAGGCAGAGAGGTGGGTCTCAGGCTGTCAGCGGCGCGTACATCATGACGTGGCCCCGGGGCCAAAGTGGGGGGGTGGGCTTTCAGCTCGCTGACACACAAAAGAACGGCGGCGATCGATAATGGAGGAGGAAGGATGGTGTCCCCGTTCCAGATCCATCTCTTTATAATTAAAAGGTTCCTTCCTTTCTCCTCAACTCTCGAATCATCTAAACTTTAACAACAACAATAACAACAATGTTTAGATAAGCATGCACACAGAGTCCATCATCATAATTCCAGGTTGCATGAAGTTGGACAAAGCATAGAAGACATTCATGCATCCTCCAGATGTATACAAGCCACAAGTTTTGGAACAGGCGACATCAGCTATTCCAGTCTATACTCATCTAAGAAGACGTTTCAAAAGCTTCTAGAAGGACACATCTGCAATTCTGTACAACAACTCATTCAGAGCAACTGCCAAGTGGACGAGCAAAAAGTTGGCCTTTTAACTCATTGAGTTTAGGTCGCCGTGAAGGCGTTCAAATACTTCAACTCCCATTTCATCGAACCATCCAGTTACAAGCCTTGATTTCTGGACAAGGATATTGTCATCGGTGGTGATATCCAAATAAGGTAGTTTTCAATCCTGTTCGAGCTCCATTGTAAATTTTATAGTCAGAGAGAGCTGGTTTAATTCATTTAAAAAGAGTTGGAAGTCACGCAATAAATATGGGACCTACATTAAGCCTAAAGTATTTTTAAGCCTAAATTAAGCCTATTCCAGGTTGGTATTTTCGTAAGGTATTGAGTGGTGGCGGCCTGGTCTTCCATCGACTTACAAATGCATCAACACCTTACTGATTCTTTACCAAGCGTTTCTATTTTGTACTAGTCCTGTATACTGTGAATACTGTTTTCTTAGGTATTTTGGCCTAGACACTCTGCATTTCCAAGTTTTCTGTTTTATGTTAATGACATTACAATTAATCACGTCCCAGGATCGCTTTATAAACGGCAAATGACTCACAAAAGAAGGCCCACTGACAATGCCGATGAGGAGTTGAGAACCTAAAACTAAATTAAAAATCCTGAAGTCGGTGCTGCAAGGAAAGACGTTCAATAAGACAAAGCGGATCCTTTATTGGAGTCGTAAATTTCTTAATTCAATTAATCCCGTCAATAAATCAATTTCCGGTTCCGCTGGCAAATGAGAAAAAAACGAGACAACGGCATAGCTATCGATTAGTATGAGACGTCATTCATTCTTTGCAGCGTAGAGAAGGACGACGAGACAATGCAAAATCATACAACAACGCAACATTCCTCCAAAAGGATTTAAGCCAGACTGACGAAATAATCTCGACCCAGATGGAAGAAAGATGGGAATAACACTTAAATTCCACGCACATATAGGCTACAAAACATGTCCACTAACCAATGCCTTTCTGCGAGCTTCAAACAGCAAGGCCAGACCAGATTCACAAAAAGTGTCGTTAAAAACACTTTTCGTCGTTACGGCGTCTGACGATATTTCTTGCTCCTAACAAAACATACACCAGATTCACAAAAATATCGTTATTAACGATGTCAGTAGATTTAACAAGTTTTTGATCTGTCGTAAATGCAATTCACAATACGTCTCGTTAGCCTTCTCAAACGTACCGGCGAACAAATTGTCCTCTGATATAGAGGGTGCGGAAATGACATCACTGATTGTTTCAAAACAGCCAATAAGAGCAAAATTACTTCTACTCCATGTTGCAAATCTAAAAGTAGAATAGGAAAGTCTCGAAAACCGACCCTCTATATCTTGCTCTATCGATGAAATTGAGTTCAAAACTTTAAAAGTTCATGATCTTTAGATTTTCACCTCGATTTATCGATGGAAAACAAAGAAAGAGATAGAAGACTAGTCTTTGAGACATTTCTATTCTTCTTTTCGATATTTCAGAATCCAAAATCTGAAAGTTTTTCGGATATGACATGGTCTCCACAGGGAGGGATTGGTTTCCGATGAAGATCACCAGGAAAATCCTGGATTCCTATTACATCCCATTAATTTTACTAAGTGCTTAATAAGCAAGTCAAACTATGCTGGGTTTGCACTTAAGAGCGACCGCGTAATGGGCTCTGTGATTAGTTGATTTAATTTCGGGCATCTCAACCGCGCGCCATCCATCCATGAAATGAGCGTGGAACGCGAACACACACCGTTTTTCCAGGCGCAATGTAATATTGGAAAATTTAATTGGTATTATATTGAGAGTTATATTAGTCCATTAATTTCTGGGACTGGTTAAAATTTAATTAGTATTAAATTAATCTCTTTAAAATAGTCCAAGGTTCTATGAATCATTTCAAAAGGGACTATATTATTATGCGGTCGCTCTTGAATGCCAAAACTCTATAGGTAAACTCCGCAAGCACGAAGAACATAACATTTACAGAAGGCTGATCAGGATATCTCCGACCAATTTGTATAGTGAATTTACGTTATGAAAATCCATGTCGCCACCACTAGTTGTGTTCCACCATCGCAATTTCCACTGCAACAAACTCCGCTGGAGCCCCAGCATGGTAATTCCATCTCATTCCTCTCTGGAAGCTTTCCAGAGGCCAGGAGCGTGTGGAGACGGCGATGTTTGTAGACGTCGTTTAACAGGCCAAATGTGCAAAAATCCATGGAACTGAAATGAGGGTTTGTGACAGGAATGCCATTAAAAGGGAATAATACGAATTCCAGTTTCTTGGTCCATGTTCCGGTAAAACCGAAGGGATGATCTGGCGGTGTGGTTTGACGCTTTGTCCAGGCGGATCCTCACCTGGTTCGTCTTGGCTCCTTACAAACAAGGGATGTCTATCAGAAAGACTGAAGTCATGATGTTTTCCTGAAAGTAGGCAGCATTCATCTTGATGTTTTTTTCAACCTTACGGATGGTCAACAGAATCCCGCGAAAATCATGATTCCTCGTGGAACACTTTCTCGACACTGATGGTAAAACTCTGTACGTCCCATTACGGTGGTATCACGATACGTAATTGGCCGAATGTGACCATTACGTATTAAATAAATGTAGGCCTCGTCTAATGTGACAAAGTGCTGCCATTTTGTCCCCGCTAAGTTCATACAGTCTTCGGCAGTTGGTTTTGCGTTCTGCAATGTGGCAGGGAAGGAGATTGTGAACCTGGCCCTTATGGATGCACCGCAAGCCAAGACGACGACGAATGCATCGCTGACACTGAGGGTCTCAGTGGAAAAGGGGCACACGCCACATATGAATGAATATTGAGTTTTTGTTATAGAAAGACAGCTCCAGCCATGTAGGGTCTTTTTAATGAACTTCTAGCACAGTGGTATGTGTCTATTTCCCAATATAACCATTCTGAATATCTATCTTATTCTTCTTCATGTTAGTATGTTTTGAAATGTGTTCAAATATGTCTTAATTTTCATATATTCTCTGCCAATATTTTATAGTTTAATCATCATATTTTTTATTTTTATTATCAGTTCAGACATTAAAGACAAGTGATAAGATTGTTGAGAATACATGATTTTTGTTTAAAACCGCTTTCCTGTAAAAACATGTTTTTTTGGAAAATGCCCCTTTTCTACTGAGCCCCTCAGTTGACATTGCCACATTGAGCATCTCAGCCTTGAAACTTTGGTTTGGTGGATTCTCCTGGACTGCAGTCCGCCTAATACCACTCAGCATCTCCGGTGACACTTTCACTGGTGCCCTGTTTGGTTGGCGAATGTTTCTGCACGGGCTCAATTTGTGCTTATCTGGAAACGATCTCTTTAACAGTGGTCACGCCAATGATTAAACAATGTTCCTTACACTGTCTCACTATTCGGCTATATGAAAAATGTGCGTGGAAAGGAGCCGTACAGTTTGGGCGCCATTGCACGATTACGAACACGTGGTTGCTGAGAATCCACATAAGCTGCACTGCGGTACATAGGTGAAAGCAGTGCTGCTACATTGGTCGGATATATTCCGATCAATCTTCTTTATTATTGAAAATGGAATCAAGTGGTCATTTAATTATCGTTTTCCCTTACTAACACGTTGAAACAAGACATGAAATTAATAACACAAAATGAATTCTTCATCATTTAATAGCAACATAACATTCTCTTTAAGGCATATTTCCTTTTTATTTTTTGGAATGAGGCCAATTAACAACATTTGACATACCTCAGGCCTAGGAGTTTCCCTTATAGATACTAAAATCCGGCCCAATGGTTCATTTACTTAGTCTTATCGCAACTATACTCTAGACTTTGCCATCTTTCAGGCTTAATCATTTATTCAAGACCTTAGATTTATTAATTCTAGGGCAGGACATCACCATTCGAGGCTGCATACCACTTACAAGGGAACTTCACGAACATGTATCTCACAGATTCCCAACAAATTGAAATATGTTACTCATCTAAAGTTACTATTGATGCTTGCAAAATAAGAAAGTGCTAAATTTTGTTTCTTTCTAAATAAACCGAGAAAACGAAAAAAATTGAGCACATATAGCCATACAAAGACTCCATTGTTATGTGTATTATTGCGCTCTCAACTGCTTTCTTCAGTACTCAACAATACGCACGAATTCACTTCACTATCGCTTCCAAGGTATGCTTGCGCGCAAAAAAAAGTGTTCGTACAACTACGTGTATGTTCCTTGTTAGCCCTTATGATTAATCTAGTTTCTAATTAAACAATCGATGAGCCCATAAATTTGCTGGATCTTACACAGTTCCTATTCAGTCATGAATCTTAAAAAAATAGTAAATGCATCGTTATCCAACGATAAAAGGGTTTTAGCATCAAAATGTTAACAGCAGTAGCGGCTCGTGACTATAATAAGTGGAGGGGCACAAAAACAAAATATCAGGTTCTTGGGCTTTTTCGTACAGAAGTTATAGCGTGATTTGTATTTGGAGCCTCGCGGCCCCTGCCGAGGCCTCAAAGGACTATATCAATTTTAGTGTGCAATAGGTAAAATTTTAAACAACACATTATAAATATAAATATAAAACATTTCAGGTTTCTGGACTTCTGGTTTTAAATTTATAGCTTGATTTGAGATTGAGGCCGCAAGGCCCCTGCCAAGAGACTTATAGAATTTTTGATATAGTTAGCTAAATTTTTAAATACCATACTATGATTAAACAAAATTTCAGGACCGTAGGCCTTTCCGTTCAAATTTTATAGCTTCAAGTGTATATGAGGCCGCCAGGGGCCCCGAGGCCTATACCAGTCTCCTTGTATATAGTTTATAATTTTTAAGTAACGCACTGTAAAAATATAAAACTTCAAGTTCTTAGGCCTTTTTATTATTCAAATGTTAGAGCTTATTTGCGATTTGGGCTTCAGGGCCCCTGTCGAGACCTAAGAGTCTTATACCAGTTCTCCGTGTATATTAACTAAATTTTTTAGTAAACTACTATAAGTATAACAATTTTCAGATTTCTAAGCCTTTATGTTCAAACATTATAGCTCTGTTTATGTTTAGGGCCCCTGCCAGGGCCCCAGAGGACTATATAAGTTTTAGTGTATAAGAGCTAAAAATTTAAATAACACACCTCCGGTTCAAAAGTTATAGCTTGATTTGTGACTGGGGGCTCAGGGCACATGTCGAGACCCAAGAGCCTTATACTAAATTAGTGTATATTAGCTAAATTTTTAAGTAATTTTCTATAAGTAAACAAAATTTCAGATTTCTAAACCTTTTCGTTTAAAAGTTGTAGCTTTGCTTGTGCTTGAGGCCTATGGGGCTCTGCTGTGGCCTATATTACTTTTTTTGTATATTTGCAATATTTTTTTAGTACCACACTCTGAATATACAAAATTTCAGGTTCCTAGACCTTTCCGTTCAAATATTATAGCTTCAACTGTATTTGGTGGCTCGAGGTCGTGGCGGGGTTCTAGAGGCTTGTATCAGCTTCCTTCTATATTGCTATATTTTTTAGTACCAAACTAAAAATATACAAAATTCCAGGTTTCTAGACCTTTCCGTTCAAAAGTTATAGCTTGATTTGTATTTGAGGCCTTGGGGTCTTCTGGAAGGCCCCACCGGCCTACATCACATTTCTTGTATATTTGTTGTATTTTTTTAGTACCACACTATAAATATACAAAATTTCACGATTCTAGGTCGTTCCGTTCAAATGTTATAGCTTTAATTGTATTTGAGGCAGCAGGACCTCCGGCGGGGCCCTAGAGGCTTATATCGCTTTTCTTGTATATTGGTTTTATTTTTTTAGAACCGCACTACAAATTTACGAAATTTCAGGATTTTGGCCTCTTTGTTCAAAAGATAAAAAAGGAACCATGAAATTCATACAAGTGGCACCGTCCTCTGTATAGGGCCTACGTGCGTAGAAAATTTCAAGCCTCTAGGTCAATCTAGATGATGCTAAACCCTAACAAACACAGTGTTAAGTTAGCTTCAGCGGCCCTCCCATAAACAAAAGTCATAATTTTTTATGTATTTTATTTTTTTTTAATTTTAAAATTAAAGATTTAGTGTGGAAATTACCAGTCGGGGTTCATATGGCCGATAAGGCCGCCAAATAGGCCCTCAGCAGGTAACGATAACAAACAAGGTACAAAAAATATTAATACTCTAAGTGGAAATAACAATCAATGATAAACATTTGTATAACATAAATTCAAAACAGATAATTAAAGAGGATAAAAGCTCTGAATGCTTTCCTAAATACACTCGTATAAGGTGATAATGAACGTACATTTGTAGGAAGTATATTTGAGACCAACATCTGATCCTGGAATACGAAATACATCTGCGCTCATAATTATTCTTAACTAGCTGTTGCTCGCGACTTCATCCGCGTTAAAGTCGAAATAGATAAAATCGCCTGCAAGCTTAGATTTCTTATTTCCCGGAATTTCGTGATGAGTCAGTGAGGGGCATTTCTCTTTTATAAAGACACTGCCCCAAATAAATCAAATTAAATTAGACCCTATTTATGGTTGAATAGAATTAATGTGAAGGCCAACAAATTATGAAAAAGTTTCAGTATTGGCCTGCCACTCTCTAAGAGTGTGGGCCTATGTGTTCGTTTCAGAACATCAAATTTTTTTTTTTTTACTGAGATCGACTTAACAACTCATGATTCGAGAAAATATGTTGAAATTTTGGGAAAAATTCCATGTGTACGTATGTATGTGACCAATTTTGTACAGCTAACTCCTCTGAAACGGCAAACAGCAGAACCAAACAAAAATTATAATACTTAGAGGGTACCCTAAATTGTGCCTTAGCGTATATTTTATGTCAATTGGGTAAGCCTTTTTCGAGATATTAATTTTTTTGGCTGTAGCGTTCAAACCAGCGAACCAAACTCAATAAACTCGACATGTACGTACTCCTCTCATCATAGCGAATTTTTTTTTATACATGACTTGTTTGGCTGTGATGAGTCGTTTTAGAGTTATTAACTACCCCCCCCCCCCCCCGTCAATTTTTTTTTTTTTTTTTAAAGTAATTCACTCTTAGAAGGGTCCTAAAACTATGCACTGACGCATTTTTTATGAAAATGGGCAAAGCCTTTTTAGAGAAATTAATTTTTTTTGGTAAAAATGAAGAAATGGCAGAAGCATTCATTTCGTCACCCCAAACACAATGCAAACGATATCAACAGCTTTTCCTCTTATTGAAAAACACAATTTTCTTTTTTCAATCCGTATCATTATCTCGTGCTAGGCCTGTGCGAATGTATCATTCCGCCATTCCAATTTATTTGTTTTTACGTTCGTTGTTATACCTTCGGGAGCCAAAATAAATAGAGCCAGGGCTGGTGACGCGAGAGCAAGCGACATACAGTTGTCAATTAATATACACTGCCATATCACTGAATTATAACCACCGCTTAGTAATGGGAGTAGCTACCCTTCGCCGCTAAAACTGCTGCTAGGCGTCGTGGCATATGTCCGATGGTATGGCAGTCCATTCCGCTTGAAGCGCTGTCCACAGAGCTTCGAGAGTCATAGGTGGAGAGTCCAGCTGCCGTACATGGCGATCAAGGTGCTCCCACAGATGTTCGATTGGATTGATGTCCGGCGAATTAGCGAGCCAAGGGAGCACTCGAAAGTCAGTAGAGTGTTCCTCGAACCAATCCAGAAGGAGACGTGCCTTGTGGCAGGGTGCATTGTCCTGCTGGAACACACCATCACATTGGATCCGCTACGATTGACAGACAGCCACAGGCATTCAAATGGCCCTCTAGACGAATCAGTGGACCTAACTGCTCCCAACAGAAGATCCCCACACATGCACACTACCCCCACCAGCCGGTTTCCGGCCTACAATAGCCTCCTGCAGTCTCTTTTCATGGTGTTCACGACGCACTCACCATCGCCCGTCAATCTTATGGAGCAAAAACCTTGACTCGTCGGAGAAGGCGACCTTAGCCCACTCGTCTGTGGAAAGATGGCGGTGCTCACGTGCAAATTCTAGGCGTCGTTGACGATGACCCGTGGTCAACATGGGTGCAGCAACCATTTGTCGGCTGTTCAGGCCCATCCGTAGCAGGGTGCGTAATGTCGGATACACGTCTGTTGGCACCACTGCTGAATCTGGTGGTCAGTTGATGGACTGTGGCTCTCCTGTCACCTTTTACGAGTCGTCGTAGGCGCCGCTCACCCCGTTGGTCGATGGCTCATGACCCTTTACAGTGATGGCGTTGGGAGGCGATTTCTGTCCCTGCTGTCCGCTCTTTGTACACCTTCACTACAGCGGACCGTGAACAGTTCACAAATCGCGCCGTTTCGGAGATGGTGCCACCCTTGCTGCGATAGCCTATTATCATCCCTTTTTGGATGTCCGTTAAATCCGGACGTTTACCCATCTTGAGGCTCGTGCACCTGCCGTTTGATGAACCAGCTTTAAAGTTTTCTCAGCCTGTTATGCAAATTTTGCAATGTGTAATCGTTGTTGGGGCGAACCATGCGTATGCCATGAAGGGGTGCTGGTCATAATTCATTGATATGACAGTGTATACAAACTTTATTGTACTCAATGAACTCGAAATATGCTCCGCTCACGAAGTACTCGACATATGCATCTTGGCGTACCTGTTGGCAATTATTCGTAAGGTACAAAACCATACCGCGATTTAGTCGTTGCGACATCTGTTGACATTATATTTTTGCTGGAACCAGTTGTTGTTTTTCCCCGTGGGAATGAGACTTTTTCCCGCAAAAAAGTATTCTATATGTTGACTCAGGTACTAGATACCTTCACAACAAATTTCAACTAAATCCCTTCAGTAGTTTTGGCGCCAACCTCTAACATAAACAGAGATACAGACAAACAGACAAAAATCCTAAAACTGTTGTTTGGGCTTCTGTATCGTAAGTAACCACACAATAATTCTAAAAACTGTTGTTTGAGCTTCAGTATCCTTTACAATACACGTAGCAACCACTTTTTCTTAAAAAAATTTAATGTACATTTTTGGCCTCGCTACTATTTTATTATACAGGGTGTCCATAAAAATTTGGTAACATGCCAGGTATCTCAAAGCTGCCAGGTAGGCGAGATCTGATGAGTGTGGTTTATAGGTAATGAGGGGCGGGGGAATTCATTGCCGCACTCAAATTTGACTTTGACCCCCAAATTTAAGGTCATCCATTTGCTAACTCGAAAACTATTAAAGATAGAGAAAAATTTCCAATTGTTACCCTGTAGAGCAACACCACATCAGTCTAAAAACAACTTTTAATCGCACCCTTACCCTTGATAGATTTTGAGAAAATGGGCGAGAACGAGTCATTCAAGGTCAGTTGGGCTGGCCAGGTTGACTGAGGTTTCTAACATATTTGAATTGCAGTGAAGCACACCGTTGGGAATTTTCTTTTCTTGAGTGACTCTTTCTCGCCCATTTTCTCAAAATCTTTCAAGGGGAAGGGTGTGATTAAAAATTGTTTTTAGACTAATGTGGTGTTGTTCTACAGAGTAGCAATTTGAATTTTTTCTCTATCTTTAATAGTTTTCGATGTAGCAAATGGATGACCTTAAATTTGGGGGTCAAAGTCAAATCTGAGTACGGCAATGAATTCCCCACCGCTCTATTACCTATAAACCACAAACATCAGATCTCGCCTACCTGGCAGCTTTGAGATATCTGCCATGTTACCAGACTTTTTGGACACCCTGTATAGATAGATTAAGGGAAGGCTGATCGTAATCTTATTTCGAGTGGAATAATTATGAACATCCGAGTATTTGCGTATGGTGATAGGTGATTAAAGGATTAACATGTGATTGACAGATTTATACATAAAAGAACACAATACAATGAGACAGATTTGCCTAATTGTCCAAATTCCTAATTAAGCAAAATTGTTTGAAACTGGGTAAGACTAGGGTAATTTCAGAAGGGTACGAAGAAACCATTTCTGGAATTTAAGGAGTCTAGTAGAAGACCCCCAGAAAATAACACCAATACATAATGAAGAATGAATCAGGGAATAGTATAAAAGTAATAAAATATGATCTGGGATGTAGTGAAGTCTAGAAATCATCCCTTGAGTTTTATTTCAGTTTTATGAGTAGATTATCGACGTGCATATCCCAATCGTGAGACAAAATAAGACCTAAATATTTAAATGACTTAGTAGTATTAAGAAGATGGGGGCCATAAAAGATGGGAGAATTAATAGGAATATTACGTTTATTTCGCTGGTAGAAGAACATGAGTTTAGTTTTATCGACATTAGATGCAAGCGAATTAGCAGAATTCCATAGTTTTAGTTAGTTAACAGGTGATTAATTGTGGAAATAAGTCGAGTGATATTTGGGTCGGAAAATAGAAAAGTATCATCGTCTGCGTAGAGTATCGAGGGAATAGGAGATAGAAAAATAGTTATATCATTGATAAACAAGTTGAAAGGAAGAGGCGATAGAATAGATCCCTGAGGTACACCTTGATTCCTTACTAGGTGTTTTATCGGAAAGGAACAGAAAATAACAACGGTCGGCTAGCATCTCAGTCAACCAATTAAGGGGAAGGCCTCGAATATTGAAGAAAACAGATAATTTAAAAAACAGTAAAGGGAGTTGGATAGAATCGAAGGTTTTGGAATAATCTATAAAGACCGAAGCAACAAACTTTATTGGCCGACATTTCAACTGATGAAAACTCAATAAGGTCATGGCATGCCGTATCTAAATTACGATTCGGCTTTTTAGGCTTCTCTGCAGTCACAGAGATTAACTCGTTTTCACCAGTGCAATAGGAAAGAGTTAACTTTTGTTAGATCCGACTTTATCGAAACACACCCGTATCAAACGAAAAACAAGAACTAGTGTAGAACAGGTAAAAAAATTTTTGTCAAGTGAAGTCAGTTGTCATACTGATAAGCAGAAGGTCACGCAATTCCCGTAACAGTACACACACTTCAGACCATTTAGATTAAGACGAGGCAGTAGGTGAGCTCTGAGCTGACGCTCCATGACAACCCAGATGTGCCCAAAGGATTAATATACGGCGAGTTAGGAGGCCAGGACGTCAAGTAGAATTCATCAGCATGTTTCTCAAACCACTGGAGGACAAGTCTATCCTTGTGGCAAGAAGGTTGTCTCGCTGGAAGACACCATCTGCGGCAGGGAAAACAGAAGCCATGAAAGGGTGTAACTGGTCAGCAAGAATGTACACTTATTCCATAACTTTCATAGGACGCCCATGAGAGCGTTCCCCAAAGCATAATACCACCACCACCGAATATAATTTCATCAAGCTGTTCACCTGGAAGACGGCGTAGTCTGACACAGCCATCGACGTGAGGGGCGTCTGCTGCAGAGTCCCATATCGACAGAGTCCGATGCACAGTGCGCTCAGATACACTTGTACTTGAACGCAGATTTTAAAAGCCAGCGTACCCTATAAACCGGAATTTTGCCATCAGCAGCGCTCGTGAAGGTACCCATTAATGTTGAATATCCGTACAAACTATCTGTCGGGCAAGCCTACTAGTTTTTCAAACTAACTCACCAGATGCTGTCACGATTCGGATCTTTGCAGACTGCCACTCCCTGATTATTAGCATGTACATGTATTCAACAACTCAAGGTATGCGATAATATTTCTAATAAAAATCTTTACACGTAATACACGACACAAAGACGTGAGCAAAGACTCCCCTTTACCACTCTCTCACAACCACCTGCCCATGTATAAATAACTCCCCTCTTACACGGTCAGTCCTCCTCTTAGACGCCAGAGGTCGCCACCTATCGCGACAAACCCATTAAGCAACAAAGACCCGCTTCACCAAGACCAGTCGCTACAAACGAGGTGAAAGGGGCAAAAGAAAAGGTGACTATGGGGGTAGTCGAAGGAGGAGTATTCATGCCCCTCGATAGGTGGTCGACTTCTCAAAATGGCCACTGATTAATTAACTCTAATTACAAAAGGTCCCGCGGATTAAGCTGCGACTCAGTCTTGTTTTCATTATTAAGGGTTTCGAGGAGAACAATGTGGGTGGAGCAAAAGAGGGTGCAGGTGAAAACAGTGTCCGTTCAACGTTAAACCTAGACTCAACGGCAGTTTCTCATTGCGACTTCATTTAGACACAGCGCCTGCATACAAGCTAAGGAGTGTGTCTAAACGAAATCATGGCTATCTTCCAAGCGAAATAAATACTCGTTCATGACGTCATGCACTCAACTTGAATCTGTTTGCATAATGAAAGTCAGAGTCTCAAACGTCCGGTCCATGCTAATTTCCGGCTCAAAACCGTTCTAACCCCCCCCCCCCCACCCACGACAGGCCAATGGAGCGTCTTCAGAGTTGCGCGACCATAAACTTCCCAGGGACGGATTAGTGGGGACGCGGGGTTCGTTTTCAATTAAAAGCCTCACCGAACTCCACCGGCGCGTGGCGGCGCCATTAATTAAATCCGTCCGCGTGCGTTTGTGTGAATTCGGCGTCGTCATTTCTCAAGGTGTCGCCCGACCCCCGAAAAGAAAGGACACGCAACAAAAGAGGAAAACACCCGAAAACCGCAATCCCCGGACTTTGATTTAATTTCCTCCGCGCTAATCCCAGTCTGCTTCTGGTTGCCGGTTTCGCCAACTTTGTTCTCTTCCCGAGTGACAGCGTTACGAGACCAACAACGAGAAACGCTCTTTTGTGGGTTTCTACCGAGGTTTCCAATTCGTCTCGTTCAACACACATAACCGCTGTCACGTGCTAATATGTTTCAAGTAAAAGAGTTCCAAATCAGACGAGATAGGCACAGGTCTTCCATTCTTTAAATAAGCTCTCGAGATTCTTAAACATATCCAAATCCTGCGTTGGTATTGTCAATGTAAATTTTCTGCGGCCTTTGCGCTCAATCTTAATAGATCGCTTTGTTGAGTTAAATACAGTAAACTCCCAATTACCCGCGGAATTGGGTGGCGCGGCAACGAATTCCACAGATGATCCGCAAAATGGTCGAAAAAGGACACAAATGAACACGAAAAAGCTTTTTAATAATTTTTATTTACAACAGGGAGCCTACACATACAATTATGGCATAATAAAACAGTAGATCTCTGTAATTACAAGTTTGTTAGTATACTTTTTGTCTTCACTTACGGCATTGCATCTTTCGCTCTAACGTTTAATTGGCAAAATTTATTCTACCGTTGTAGATTTTCTATTAATACCGTAATTTATAGACCCTCAAAAAAAGTCTAAGGGTGAATATTTGCCCAACCCGCGGAGGTCACGCTATTGATTCACACAAGGCCTCCTATACTGTAGACAAGGGCAGCTCACTCACAGAAAATGGACTAGCAGATGATATGTGATGTTATACAGCTGAGATGGAATATTTTTAATGTTCAGCAAAAAGAATGTAAAAATGCACAAATTTTCAGGAAAATTTCTAATCGATTGGATATAAAATATAGTTTTACTAAAACCATCGTCTAATTATTTAAACTTTAGCAATACAAAATAATTCTCCTTGAAAAAGTTAGTTTAGCTTAATAAAGCTAAAATACATTGCTGCAATACAGGATGATTATAAAGTCACTATACATTTTGGTGAAAACTCAGTAATTGCAGCAATTGCAGTATGCATCAACCAGATATCATACTAGGATATATTCTTAGTAAATTTCAATGTGTCCCCCTTGCACACCGGCACAGCTCCCAGCGTTCCACCGTGGCCCGGAAAACATTGCGCAACATTGCGGTATAATGTCCTCCACCGCCGCTGTAATTCGTTGTTTCAGCTGTGCAATGGTGCGTAATCCTGACCTGGTACACCTTGGACTTGATAAAACCCCACGCAAAGAAATCCATGGGGGTCAAATCTGGGGACTGTGGCAAGCCCTGACCAATCCATTTGCCTGGGAATGCGCGATTCAGGTAGTCCCAACGATGTTGGCCAAATGGGATAGTACCCCATCCTGTTGGAACACAACGGTAACCTAAATCCTTCATCTCGCAACTGTGGCTCCAGGAATTGCTCCAACATGTCGAGGTAAACGGTACCATCGATAGTCCCCTGGGCAAACATGAAGGGCCCATAGACCTTTGACTGTATAACTCCCATCCACACATTCACTTTGGGTGTGTTTGGGTGTGCAAATAAATGAAATTCGTTAATGATTTCACCAAAATGTATAGTGACTTTATAATCACCCTGTATATTAATGTGAAGAATATTGTGAATAAAAATCATATTGTGCACGTCGTCTGATTCATCTGTTGGGAAGCTTTTCATTTAAAGCATTCAGTATGTGACACCCCAATGAGATGGATCTCCGTCCTGTTGAAAATTGATGTTGGACTGGAGTTGTTCCAACTGTGTAAAGGCATACTGCTACAGCATATCTACGAAAGTGAATCAAAAAGTAAGTTACACTCTGAAACAGTAAAAACAGATGTAAGTTAAGATCCCATACACACATTCTGAGGAAACGTGCACCATTTATTTCACTTTTCTGCATAGTCACCCAACAATTGTAAACACTTGTCTGAACGTGAAATTAACTTTTCAATGCCGTTGCGATAAAAATCCGTTCCAGCGTTTCTCAACCATGTCAGCACACTCCCAGCTAAGCGTTCTGGCGATTTCTTTAATTCTGATTCGTCGATTGTCCAGAATCATCTCATTAACGCGGGCAATGTACTCGGGAGTGTTGGACGTGGATGGTCTTCCTGCGCGGTATTCGTCCATCAAATCTGAGCGCCGATTTTCGAACTGCTGACATCACTTCACAATTGCAGGACGAGAAATCACATTATCCCCGTAGACACTGCAAATTTCCTTATGGATTTCAGTGCAATTTAAGCCTTTCGCCCACAAAAAACGGACCGTTCTGCGAAACTCCAACTTGGAGTGTTCAACCAGTTGCTGCGCCATGACATCAATACTCTTGCGTACGCAGTAAACGCGTAAATACGTGGGATCATACCATGTTGCAATTATAGACATACAGGCAACATCCTTAAAAACGGCGCTCTTCGGCCAGAGATAGTGCTGAGTGTAACTTACTTTTTGATTCACCCTCGTAGTTATGTGTTTGCTGTTATGGTGCTTTCCAGGAAGAAGAACGGCACAATGCCAAGTTCAACATTAATCCGCATCATACTTTCCCTTTTGGACTAGATTTCATGTGCTCCAAAATATTGTGTGAACGCCCACAGCCCCTTACATGAACATTATGCTTTTTCACTGTCCCTGACACAAGAGAAGTGGCTTCAATTCACCGAGTCATCTTTCTTTCTCTAAAGTCTGAAGTGGTACACGAGACGGAACTTACATGTCTCGGTAAACAAAGCAGATTTTTAGATTTCAATTCAGATCGTGTTCCAAACAAGGAAAACTATTCTCTAATGATCTTTATACATCATATAAAAATTATATTTATAACTGTGTATTCCGTGGAATTTTGTTAGATAATTAGCATTATCTATTTGTAAATAAACATTGACGTATATTTCTAAGATAAACGAAATGATGCTCAAATGTAGAATACACGAAAAGCATTTTTGTTCTGTGAGTAACAATAATGTAAGCCTAATCTAATGGTCATATCATCAATGCCTTTGTGGTTATATCAGTTCTTTTTTGTTTATAACTCGACAGAAATAGATACACCGGTGCACGAGTTTCTGTTGCCTACGCAATTTCAACGTAAACGGTCCTGATCCTCAAACCTAAATTTCATAGGAACATCAGAAACATCAACCCTTTTGCACGTGCGTACAGGGTGCTAAATAAATATACAGAACAGTACAACTGAGTAACCTATCCTCTCGCTTCAGGGGCCGCTTCATAAAAAGATAATTGGGAAATTTTATTTTGTTAAACCATTTACGCCGAAATTGTTAAAAATGGAAATTGAGACTTCATATTTTAAATTTTTATTCTGTAGCATGTAAAGATATAAACAATGTTTTACAAAGAAATAAAAAAATTACAAGAAACGGCGGACGGCCGGATAAACGTACAGACCAAGGGCCCATTCTTATAAGTAGCTTTTATGCTAAAGCTCATAACAAGTAGCCTATTTGGCTTGTTACTGTTGACTAACTCAACACATTCTTCACGATTCATATAATATCAAATTTGTTGTATGGCTGAAATCAACTCTTGTTTATATTTGGGAGCCTTCACCTATTTAAAAAAAATTTCAAATGGTTAATGTCTGGTCAATTACACGATGTAATCAAAAGTTTAGGGATATCAGCGTTTCTGCGTTGTAGGCTTCATATAACAGGAATTAGTAAGCGGTGACACCCCCTTTTACTCTAATGACTGCTTCCACTCTCCGAAGAAGACTTTCCACCAGTTTTTGGCAGTAAGAAGCTGGAATTTCCCTCCATTCCTGCCTCAGAGCACTGGTTAGTTCAGCCACGGATGAAGGACCCACAGAGTACGATTTGAACAATCTAGGAGGACATTAGTTATTTAAATGACATGCTTAAAACTAACTTTTTGTAATCTTATTATATGATCCGTATATAAACTTATTAAAATAAATCCAACTGTAAGTTTACGAACGTATAACACTCTCTTAAAAATACATAATTATATATATATTTTTTCATAATTAATTTTCGTTTGGAGATATGCCATGTAGTCAAATATAGTCAAGCAGTGATAGCAGTCTTAAAAGATTCTCTGTTTAATATACGTTGGTGCTATAATAACTGGGTTTTTTTTTGCGATTTCTTGCGATTATAAATATATATGCCCAAATACAGCGAAAATCAATATTCTGTTCCAGCCAAAGGTCGATTAAATGAAGTAAGCAAGACACAGAACCAATTTTGATTTAATTAAACATTTGTTAATGTCCTCAGACCCCTATATACGTAGATATAAGAATTTAGTTAAAAGGTTAATAAATTTCTTGTTATACATTTAGTTTTGTCTTTTATTTACTGTAATGATACAATGTATACAATAAACCTAATTTATAATCCACTGTTTATGTTCCCGAGTTTTGTCCTCCTAGACTACTTAAATCTTACACCGTGCGACGTTCCAATTCATTCCACAGGTGTTCAAAGGGATTAAGATCGGGGCTCAATCCATTTCTTCAATCCGTTGTCTTGAAACCAGTCGTATACAGACCTTGCTTTGTGGCAAGGAGCATTGTCATGTTGATACAGAAATGGCCCATTCCCGAACTGTTCCCACAACGTTGGCATGGCACAGTTGTCCAAGATGTCTCGATAAGCAACAGCATTCATCGTTCCTTTAACAAAAACAAGCTGACCCTCCTCCAAACTTCATAGTGGGCACTACACACTTAGGTAGGAAACGTCTCCAAGCATCCACCAAACGCAACTTCGTTCATCTGATTGCCAGAGTGTGTACCGTGATTCACCAGTCCATAGACACGTTTCCATTGTTCCATGCTCCAGTTTCTGCGAGTTTTACACCACTGCAAACGCCGCCTGGAATTGTTGTCAGTGATGAAGGGCTTGTGAGCAGCAGGACGACCGTGGAAACCCAGGAAATGAGATTCCCGACAAATGGTCACACGTGCAAGCAGTCGACGATCTCTGTCTGTCAATTTCTTAGGTCTGCCAGTTTGTGATTGCACTGTTATTGCTCCCTGGGTCTTCCACCGGTATCACATTGACTATAATTGTATACGGCAATTGTAGAATGGTGGAAATCTCACGGACTGATTTGTTGCACGAGTGGCATCCTATGATGGCTCCAATTTGGAAGTTGCTGAGCTCTTTTGAACGACCCATATTTTAATAATACGAATCAGATATGTATCTGAAGGTGTGGGTGATGCTATTTACATAATATACGTGTCATTGTCATGCGGCATTTGGCACAGTCCATGAGTTATGAGGGGTGTTCCGAAACTTTTGATTACATAGTGTACTTAAGTCATGGTAACCCACAAAGATATTTTGTCATAGTTGAAGCCATTCTTTACGAATTTAGCCGTAAGATTAGACGCACCATTCTGTTGGAACAGAAAGGAATCTCATCTCCCACAGATCATGAAATTGTCAACTATATCTTGGCAGCCTGCAGCAGCATTTAATACACCATTTAGGACATAATTTTCTAATTCAATTGTTCTAATTTTTTGACAAGGAATTGTATTTACCGTGTCAGTATCTCTCTTAAGCCTAAAACTGAAACAGGATTTAGTTCCTCTTGGGGATGGCTTTACGTGAGAACAATCATTCCAACTACGCGCATTCAAATTTCTTTCACATAAACGTGAATCAACCTCTGTAGATCTTTGTAGTGGTATACCCTGGTGAAAAATTTGCATCATACAAATGATATCATTTATAGATCGCCTATGTGCGTCAAAATCCAGAACAGTCCACCAAGCATTACTATTGAAGTTATACGTAGACGTGTTTGTAACGTGACTAACCAGTAAAGCAAAGTCTCATGACCCGTAGTCCAGCTTTGAGATCAATGGTCCATCAGTTTTAAAACAGATAGATGAGCAGCTCATGCAGTCTATTAGCTCTTTATACAGATAGGTCTTTCAAGTCGTCAATTAGCCGTACTGTCCGCACGCCACGAGAAGACCATTGAGTTGCTTAATGTGCTCGTATGTGTCGCTGTAATTGCAGATCAGTCTATAGTTATGAAGGGAGGAAAAGCGCTAAAATCAAGTAGCCCAAAAATGAGTTCTGGCCGTGTTTCCAAACAAATGAAAACGTTTGCATGGAGAGGTAGATACCTGAGAAATATGACAAAAATAAGAGAAGAAAATCATCCTATTGTTTACATCGATGATACATGGATCGACTCAAATTTGTCCCCCAACACTGAATAGATTCATCTGTAACTGTAGCGACACCATACGAGCTCATTAAGCAACTCAGCGGTCTTCTCGTGGCGTGCGGACAGTATGCTTAGTTGTAAATGTCGATAATAGACCCACATCGTGGATGAGAACGACGACACGTTCCTTATGGCACAGGCCGAACAACTGCAATCACGTGACGTTGTTCCCGACACTATCACCCACAACAACAGAGAGGCACGCGACGACATATTAATGAGGCCAAAGTGCGCAGGTGGGTAAAAGGGAAACGCAGCATTACACAGTCCAATCCCTCAGTACCCCTTCTTTTTAACCCCCCGCTTAATTGCCCTCCGCAGAGAAGAAAGAAAAAAAAAACGAAAGAGAGGCCTGCTAGCTCAAAATGAAATTCAAATCGCAAAATAATAAATTGACTCGAGACCCCCGGTCTCCTTTTAATTAGATATTAGCATACTAATTGCCACGGGCTCCGACACCGGGCGCCATGATGAATCGCCGAGTCTCCCTCCTCTTTCTCCTCCTCCTGCGCTTGATTAACCCTCGCCTCGTTCCGACATCTGGTGGCGATTTGCATGAAATAACATAAAACACTCTCTACATCCCACCACCTACCCACCAACCAAGAGCAAAGCCAAGGACGGCGACGGTGCTGCCATCGCTCGTTAGCTAGCCAAAACGCGATAAGCCTAATCGCCAGCAATCAAGGCTTATCGCTTTCTATCATCATTACCGTTATCATTATTATTTCACTATTCTTATTAGGATTAATCATCAATCACGTGTGATTACATATCAGTCCCTCTACAACAGCTAATCTAAAGTCAAACTAACAAAAGTGAGAAATCCCGTTAGGCCTATTTCTCTGTTTAAAGACGCCTATTTTGCAGAGTATTTTGAGGCTTCTCTGCATACAAGTGATAACAGTCCTGGGGTCTTCAAGGACAATAGTACATATTGGATGCACATATTCGATGGTTGGTCAGCAATACCAGCAAGACCTGTTGGTCATCCAAGTGTTACAAGGCTTCTCTGCCTAACATTCAAGACATTTCTACTCATTGGATAAAAGGATCATCTGAATGTCCAGGAAAGGTTCCGACTGTATTTAGATGATCCCATCTTGAATACTGGATATCTATCGGGTATCTTCTGAAGGAAACAGTATTGTACGAGGGTCACTCCAAAAGTAATGCATAATATTTTTTTTAATTTATTTTTATTCTACACCCTTACCACTTATGGAGGTCATTAATTTTAGATACACCCTTTAGGAACAACATGCCATTTTTCCACATAATCCCCGTTCCATTCAACTGCCTTACGCCACCTTGGAACGAGGGCGTGTATACCTACACGGTAAAAGTCTCGACCAGCACGTTTGAGCCACTGTTTAGCAGCGTGTACGAGGGAGTAGTCATCTTCAAATTCGTTCCGCGAAGGGATTCCTTCAGTATACCAAAGAGATAGTAATCGCATGGTGCCAAGTCAGAACTGTAAGGCGGGTGGTTCAGTGTTCTCCATCGAAGTTTCTGATCTCCTCTGTGGTTTTGTGACTGACATGTGGCTGTGCATTGTCTTGCTGTAGCAGAACATCTGCTTGTCCCGATGTGGTCGAACCCGTCTCACTGTCATGTAACGTGCTGCACATTGTTAAGGCTTTGTGCAGTGCATGGTCTCCCGCTGCGAAGAGAATCCCGAATATTGGCAATCTGCATGCCCACCGACTAATCGTAATACGATCGACAGCTGCAACTCCATACACCATTTTCAACCTTTTGTGAACCATTTTCCCACTGCCTCGTTCTCACAGCAAAGGAACTCGATCACACACAACAGGTTGCTTCTGACAAATGTCCAGTACAACAGCCATCCACTCACGGGAACGACTTAAACTACATTTGAATATAAGCGGGAAATATGTATCTATGACCTCCATATAATGCAAAGTTGCAGAATAAGAAATAAATTTAAAAAAAAATATTGTGCATTACTTTTGGAGTGACCCTCGTAAAGGCGAGCTTACACTTTTATATAGATGTGTCCACTTTGCCATTGTAGACTGGCCATGCTCTTATACAGATTGTCCAGAAAACAAGAGCAGCACAGACAATGGACCAGAACTTTAGTACTGCTTGCCCTCGAAAAACCCAGCAACTGTTACCAAGTTCTGGACACCTAATACCAAAGGAATGGACATTAACCGTGGTACGAGTACACGAATAAGGTCTCGGCTCTATACGAGCCTGGATGTCTACATCGGTCGTGACAAAAAGACACGCCTCTTTCCTAACAGGACTGCAAGAAGATATAAAAACAGAGGCCCATAATCTACCAGTTAAGATGGGAGCGTATAGTTATATAGGAAATTTTAACGTGTTGCCCATAGACAAATATGACGTTATTTTCGCCAGGTGTGTACTTGCTTGTATACCCGCATTATACGCTTATCCTCGAAAACCCCAGCAATGATACCACTTGGGCGATCTATAGGTAGGTACACGTTTAAAGATGACCTCATTTACCCGTGCTTCTCGACAATACCTAGAATTGCAGACATACGAGGTGCATTCAAGTTCTAAGGCCTCCGATTTTTTTTCTCCGGATTGGAAAGAGATAGAAACATGCGCATTGTTTTAAAATGAGGCCGCGTTCATTGTCAATACATCCCAGAGATGGCAGCACCGTATGGCAGATGGAATTTTACCGCCAGCGGCGAGAATGAGAACTGTTTTAGATACTTAAAATGGCGACGTTTTCCTTACTTGAACAGCGTGCAATCATTCGTTTTCTGAATTTGCGTGGTGTGAAACCAATTGAAATTCATCGACAGTTGAAGGAGACATGTGGTGATGGAGTTATGGATGTGTCGAAAGTGCGTTCTTGGGTGCGACAGTTTAATGAAGGCAGAACATCGTGTGACAACAAACCGAAACAACCTCGGGCTCGCACAAGCCGGTCTGACGACATGATCGAGAAAGTGGAGAGAATTGTTTTGGGGGATCGCCGAATGACTGTTGAACAGATCGCCTCCAGAGTTGGCATTTGTGTGGGTTCTGTGCACACAATCCTGCATGACGACCTGAAAATGCGAAAAGTGTCATCCAGGTGGGTGCCACGAATGCTGACATGTTGCCAAGCAATGTTGATGAGCAACGACAGCATGAATGGGACTTTCTTATCGTCGGTTGTGACAATGGATGAGACGTGGATACCATTTTTCCATCCAGAAACAAAGCGCCAGTCAGCTCAATGGAAGCACACAGATTCACCGCCACCAAAAAAATTTCGGGTAACTGCCAGTGCTGAAAAAATGATGGTGTCCATGTTCTGGGACAGCGAGGGCGTAATCCTTACCCATTGCGTTCCAAAGGGCACCACGGTAACAGGTGCATCCTACGAAAATGTTTTGAAGAACAAATTCCTTCCTGCACTGCAACAAAAACATCCGGGAAGGGCTGCGCGTGTGCTGTTTCACCAAGACAATGCACCCGCACATCGAGCTAATGTTACGCAACAGTTTCTTCGTGATAACAACTTTCAAGTGATTCCTCATGCTCCCTACTCACCTGATCTGGCTCCTAGTGACTTTTGGCTTTTTCCAACAATGAAAGACACTCCGTGGCCGCACATTCACCAGCCGTGCTGCTATTGCCTCAGCGATTTTCCAGTGGTCAAAACAGACTCCTAAAGAAGCCTTCGCCGCTGCCATGGAATCATGGCGTCAGCGTTGTGAAAAATGTGTACGTTTGCAGGGCGATTACGTCGAGAAGTAACGCCAGTTTCATCGATTTCGGGTGAGTAGTTAATTAGAAAAAAAATCGGAGGCCTTAGAACTTGAATGCACCTCGTAACTGTGTCGTCACAAGTACGTCAGCAATACCAAGATAAAAAAGGTGATCTCTGACCTGTCGGTGCCAAAGTGTTACAAAACCTGTCTGCAAAGCTGTTGGTGAAGGCACCCACACAACACAAATTGCAAAACGTAATATCCAGCGAATGTCCCCAGGACATCAAATATTCCACTAAGGATGTTCAGGAAGGGTTCTAGTAAATGTATCTGGAATCGACCTTGGTCATATATGCTGGAACGTACGTCGTTTGTATACACTTGATACGCTTGTTCTATAGAAACAAAAAAAAAAAACTAAGAGTGTTGCTAAAGACGACCTATACGTCCACCGGCCTCAGTCATCCATCTACAAAACACATGTAGGAAATCAAATCACGTGGTCGTACAGTTCGCGCAAGACATTTCAGTCGCCCAAGTGGCTTCACTGAAAGACAATGAACATTCTTGTGGATGAATCATAACTTCTTGGATAGTGGATGTCCAATAAATGTTCAAAACCTAATATCCAATGGATATCCCCGGAATATCCAAGATATTGATATCTAGTAATGGCTATCCACTGGATAAAGGGAACACCTGGATGTCAAGGAGAGGGTTCTAGTAGATAATTCTGGGCATTCTAGATGATCCATCTTGGATATTGGATATCTACTGGATACCCCCTTAAATGTCGCTGTATTTACTGGATAAGCTTTGTATGGATGTGTTCCACTCTAAGGAGTACCAATTAAGGAGGGAGGAAAAATCAGTGTATTTTTAGGTTGGTTAAATTACCGACATCTTCACTACCCCCACACAGAGGAATCCCAAATTTAGTTCCCTTTCCCACCGAAAGGAGCAGCGAATAAAGAGGCTTACAGATTGCCTTCCGCTTTCATTTTCTTAATAAAACCCACGCGCGCTCTCATTTCACCGACAAGAATGCACACGCGTCTGTATCTGTGTGTGTGTCCTGCTCCCACCTGCTGCTCGAGCTAAGAAATCAAAGGAGCTTTGAAAAAAAAGCTGCCTCGTGGCATGGGAATCGAATTAAATTCCTGCAGTCTCGTCTCTCTCTCTCTCTCTCTCTCTCTCTCTCTCTCTCTCTCTCTCTCTGTATGTGTGTGTATGTGTGTCTCGAAGGAAGAAGCCAGTGCAGATTGGCGGGGGTAGGGAAAAGAGGGTCGCAGCTGGCTCCCGTTGCTAAAACGAGAGCTGCACGTTGAGTGCCTTCCTGAAAAATTCAATCAGCGCGGGATGTGTCGTTGCTTCTCCTTTTGCCGCTAAGCTGTCAGCCATTAAATTGCGCCCTCCTCCTCAGGTGGCGTCGTCGTCGTCTTCACTCCACTCACTCGCACTCCCGATCAGCAGCGTTCCTTTCTTCTTTTCTTTTTCCTGCTCGATTACAAATATTTTATATCCCACTCTTCCTAAAAGAACCTCCCCCTCCTCCGTCCTGGCATTAAACTTTCAACAAGAGCGACGGAGATGAGAAGAAACACGCATCCATAAATGAAAAACCTTAGCGCGTCTTGGGAAAAAAAAAAAAAAGAAGAAACAAAAAAATAATCATAGAGAAGCAAATTTAAGGGGGTCTTTTTAGAAGGCGTAACAATAAAGAAGATAAGCTATTAAGTTCATATTGAAAGAAAATGATGCCTTACAGTTTAAAACAGTACATAACAGAAACTCATTAGGCCTATTGTTATGAACTGCTAGACCTAATTCCTCTCCGTAGCTTATTGCTGTTAGACTATGGGAGACGCTTTGGTTTAATTTCTGAAATCTACCACCAGAGTGTACGATGTGTCATGGAGAGTTGTTTTTAATTCCGGTTTCTCGCGTCGCCTGCTTTTTGAATAGGCAAAACTTGAGAAGTAACGTAGCAGCATCGATAAGTTACTAAAACAACAACAAAATGATAACAATGAATTCAGAAAATGAAAAGGAAAACCTGAACTTGTCCGTGATTGAAAGAAAAAGGAGCTAAAGTATCAGGAAACATAAGTGGATTAAAAGAAAGGTTAGTAAACCAGCTAAAGAATTTCTTTGTTAGGATGTATGCATACTTTAACTTTGTAAAAATAATTACATTTTAGAAGGATGCAATTTGGATTAAATTAAATAACTTTCAACTAAATTTTTAATCAAATTTTAATTGTAATTTTAATTTTAATTTTAATCAAGAATATTGCAATTGTTCCGTGAAGCAGCATCAACAATGACTGCAAGTCTGTTGCGCGGGAATACAGTGTATATTTTATATTTTATCTGAATGGGATTTTTTCTAGCGTTAAAAATTGTGACGTCTTGTTTGCTTTGTCGTAGCCGACGAGAAAAACCAACACCACCTCTACTCAAAGCCTGAGCGTGGAAACGTTAAATATTGTTATATCATTATGCGGAGTCGTAATTTAGGGCTTACTATTGGTAGAAATACGATTAAACATGACTTCGCATGATGATGTAACAATGTATGACATTTTCGCGCTCAGGCTTTGAGTAGAGGTGGTGTTGGAAAGACAGGCCTGGGTACTTAAAAGTCACCTGATCATAGTAATCTGAGCAACAGTTCAACCATCATTTTTTCCAACAAACGATAAAATACTAATTGTTAAAATCGGAGATGGAAACAATGAAAGTTGGATTGTTGCTCAGACTACTACAGTCAGGTGACTTTTGAGTGCCCAGGCCTGTCTTTCCAACACCACCTAAAGATAAGGCCTGGGCGCTGAAACGTGATTACATTGTTACTCGGAAAATTCAGGGCTTATTATTGGTGGAAATGTGATTAACAATTCTCTACTGAGGTGATATAACAATCGAGGCCAACGAGAAATACAAGGCCCTGACGCGAAAAGTCACCTGACCATAGCAGTCCGACCAACAATCAAACTTTTATTGTTTTCAACAAACGAAAAAATACTGATTGTTAAAAACCAAGATGGAAACAATGAAGGTTACATTGTTACTCGGACTTTTATGATCAGGTGACTTTCCCGCATCCAGGCCTGTCTTTCTAGTTGGCTTTGTATAACAATGTAATGACGTTTCAGCGCCCAGGCCTTATCTTTACGTGGTGTTGGTCTTTCTCGTCGGCTACGTTGCTTTGTTTAATGAAGACTTTTGCGATTGTTCCGTGAAGCAGCATCAACAGTAAATGCAAGTCTTTCGCGAGGGAATATAGTGTATCGTTTATTATCTATATACATAAATATGAAAAAGCTGTATAGGGTGTCCCAAATTGATCTTTACAACTTTGATCACGTATATTTCAGAAATGGGGATAGGTAGAAAGATGCGGTTTGCGGCATAATCTTCACACCAATGATATCAACAACAATAAAGACTGGATCGAGCCGTGACAACACCACCTAGACAGAAGGCATGATAACGGAAACGTTATACATTGTTACATCATCATTAGTCGACCATTGTTAATCCTATTTCTACCAATGATCTATATATATATTTTGGTATGTCCGTCAGTCTGTCAGTCAGTCAG
>JAHWFO010023038.1:0-16913 GCA_023313115.1 Rhysida immarginata | reverse complement strand
CTGAGCACCTTGAATCAATAATGATAATTTGGAAGAGTAGTTAACGAATAAAATAAAAAAAATCCGGTTGTTTTAAACGCAATAGAAAATTAGTAATTAGGTAAAAACGAACGTGATGGACCAGATTAGGCCTAACCTAAAAACCCATCCATCATCATTAACTCAACGATCAATCAATCAAACAACTGTCAACCCTTTGGTTACCTGTAACGTAACATCACCATACCTGTAAACCCTTTGGACACCTGATAGGTAACAGATGGACATCTCTACCCCCTTTCCAGTCATAGGCCTAATTAAAAACCCATCCATCATCATTAACTCGACGATCAATCAAACACCTGTCAACCCTTTTGACCCTAAACCCTTTGGTTACCTGTAATGTAACACCAACATACCTGTAAACCCTTTGGTCACCTGAATACCTTGTAACCCTTTGGACCCTTGGTTACCTGTAAGTCAACACCTGTTTATTCATTAAAAATTAATTAATTATCATTAAATTCAATTAAAAACCAATTCATTATCATTAAAATCAATTTAAATCAATTAAAAACCAATTAAAACAATAAAAAAACCATTTATCTTAACCCTTTGACTACTTTTAACCCTTTAAACACCAAGTAAAGGGTTGCACGCGCCTCCCCCCTTTCCGCCAATGCTGGTGCTATACTACTGACCGCTTTGCATTCAAAAAGGAGGTGACAGGCAGAAAAAAAAGTTATCTTATTCATATTTCTTGAAGATAATGCTGAAATAAGGGACAATAAATTGATTTATGCCGCAAATTATAAAACTCCAACGTTTTGGTGAGATTTGATTCTGAAACTTGGAAAATCAACATCATTTGGAATCTTTCATTAAATTGAAATGAAAATGTATGTTCATTTTAATTGACTTACTTATTGAAACATAAAATGTAACTATCAGTGTAAATTAAGGTGAATGAGGTAAGGGCAAACTAACAAAACCTCAGACTACTTCCACGCCGCCTATATTGGATTGAAGATGTTTATTTCAAACGGAATAGGCGTTTATCAATACTTTCCAAGTGAACTGATGTTTTTTTTCTAATTGTTTGTTGGTCTTTATCGACTTCAAGCGATTCCAATAAAATTCTTTGACAATCAATATGCCTACCTTTGACTTGACCCGTGAAAAAGCCACATATGACATTCCAGCAGCAAAGTTTGACTTGCCGATATCAATACACGCTTTTTGAAGAGACAGGTTTTGTGATTTGTGAATTGATATGGCATACGTAACATGAAGTGGAATTTGTTTTCGTATGCTTGCCACATTTGAATGTTTGAAGTTAACGAGAACGGGGTAAATGGGAATTGACCCATCATAAAGTGCTGGTCCTGTGTATTTTTCAAACTTTACCAACACGCACAAACGCAAACAGTTTGGTATCGCCTTGTCGACACTCGGTGTACACACGATGTCCATCACTTCACCAAAAATTCCGTTGCACAATCCTTTTAACGTCCATAGGTTTTGACGGAGCATTACCTTGCAACCTTTTGCCAACTGCACGTAAGACGGGAGACCGTGTGCTTCGTCAGATGATGCCTCCTGAGCAGTGTTGTTATTGTGTTCAGCAGCAATGAATGTAACAGGTACACCTAAGTTACGAAGGCATGATTCGTTGTGTTCGGTTGGTTTGGTTTGGTTTGTTTGGTATTAACGTCCTTTTCAACTGCCATGGTCATTTCAGGACGGCGTTATAGGGGCCGCAAATTTTGCCTCGCAAGGGTTCTTTAACGTGCAGCCGGCAAACGACTACACGGGACCAACGGCTTTACTTCCCTTCCGAAGGAAGTGCGTGATCTCAGGATTTCCCCCCTGAAAAAATCCTCGTCGTCCTCGGCCGGGGTCGAACCCGCGTCTCGGGCATCAGAGGCGATCACGCAACTACTGAGCCACCGAGGCCGCTATTCGTTGTGTTCCAAAATTTCCTTATTGCGAGACATCAATGTAATGGCGTTAGAAAAATGGGCTTTCTCGTTAAGATTGTAACTTACAAATCTAGATTTTAACAGAAGAAAGTCACCTTCACCCCTTCACGATTGAGTAGTTCACGAAAAGGTGCCTGGTTTTCACCTACTCATTGTTAAATGAAATGCTTTTTCCAGTTGTTGGTAGACCAATTTTCCTTGAACAGCAAAAGTAGACGATGGATTCGGTTTCTTATGCATAGGTCTATGAACAACAGGAAGCAACTGATTAAAGTCGCCCAAAAGCAGCAATGCATATCCGCCAAGAATTTCATGTTGTTTCCTTGACGAAGTCGGTTGTCTATTTTGCCCAGCAAATTCAGTCCAAGCATTGAGAATTCGTCAACAACAATTAGCTTTACTGACTGCATTGACAATTGAAATTCGCGTTCGGCTTCACCACGTAGCACGGACATGACGGACCTCATCACGGAGCTCAACCAGAACGTTTATTACTCTTCAAAGACATCACATATGTACGTTTTTTTTTTAATATAAACCATCTTCAAGCACCACGCTAAGTGTGTGCGAGATTTGGCTACTAGCCAAATGTGTATTATTCATAGCATATTGACAATCAGTCATATGAATGTTAATACCAAGCAAATTAGATCTACGTGGCTCTAAACAAAACTGATGGACAAGGCCATCCAATAATATACGTTGACACAGGAAAAAGTATAATAAAGTGTCTAATCAGAGTCTACCAAAAACTTTAGCAAGGTGCCACAAGGAATTACAAATTACATGGGATCTTTCGGGTATCAAATGGAGTGAAGGTCCAGTGCACAGGAAATCAGTCTGGGTTCCCCTGGGAATCTTTAGTAAAACCCCCAGACGTTGGAGACCCCAAACTTTGATTTAGATTCACGAAGAAGTTTGTATCTGGCGGTGGTCAGGTTTTCGACTATAGCTAACTGAGACTCCCGACTCTTTAGCTTCCTCTTGTTTTTAGTGGTCGTATCTCTGATGGAATAAGTAGGAAACCACACGATAACAGGACGAGGAACATCTGAAATAAAAACGTATCTTTAAAGAAAAAAATTAATGTCAAGATTTCTTAAATGATTGATATCAGGTCGTTGCATATCAAATGTCGGATTGCAGAGGTCATCTTTAATGGCACTCTATAAAAGGACACCTTCACACGTGCTATTCGAAATAACCCCCATTGCAATCCAAACATTTTTGCCAACGATTTGCAGCTTCTCGGGCCGTCGGACTCAATAAACTCCCGGAATACGTTTTCGACATCTGCTTGGGTTAGGAATGTTTTCCTCCGGAGAAAATTGTCCAGACTCTGGAAAAGATGGTAGTCAGTAGGGGAGAGGTCTGGAGAGTACGGGGGAGTGGGTGTGGAAGCACCTCGTAGCCCAGAGCTTGTAGCGCCTGCACGGTCGTTCGTGCAACATGCGGACGCGCGTTGTCATGCAGCAGAAGAACGCCTTTGCGATGCACAAGTGCAGGTTGTTGCTGACGCAGTTTAGTGTGCATACGATGCAGTTCACGATAGTAGGTCGCAGCGGTAACCGTCTCCCCTGCTGCAGGAAGCTGTAATGCACTACACCCCGGATGTTCCACCAAACTGTAACCATGAGCTTCCTGGGGTGCAACGGGGGTTTAGGGAACTGTTGCGGGGGTTCATCGGCATGCAGCCACTGTGCTGACCGTTTCCTATTGTCGTATAGGGTAACCGTATACGAGCCACTTCTCGTCGCAGGTGACAATGTGATCAAGAATCCCCGCTTCTTCATGGCGAAAAAGCAATTCCGTACACACCTCCAACAGACGCTCTTTTGGTTTTCCGTAAGTTCATGTGGGAACCATTTGTCCTGCTTTTTAACCTTGCCGATGGTCCTAAGGTGTCTATTGACAGTCGACGCTGATACAGCATGATCCCCTGCAAGGTTCCGAACAGTTTTTGACGGGTCCTCTTCCACAGATCGCTTCAGATCAGCGTCATTCAACACGTTGGGCGGTCTGCGCGTGGCTCATTTGTCAGGTCCGTCACTCCCGCCCTGAATTTTCGGAACCAACGTTGGACAGTACGTTCGCTTATGGTGTCTACACCGAATACCTTATTGATGTTTCGAGAGGCGTTGGATGCAGTGTGATTCAACCTGAATTCGTAATGCATTATCACTCGAATTCGTATGAAGTCATGACTATCTTTGCTTGGGTTCAAACGCTATTAAATATCATCGCAGACATGCAAATTTCAGGCAGCTGGTCGCTGATAGGTTTATTTCTGGGAATGTACCACTTTGTTATGGGTACTTACTTCTAAACGTGGAAACCGTGCTGAAGCGCGGAACCCATCTCGAGATTCGACATTTGATATGCAACGACCTGATATTATAAACAGGAATAAAACGATGTTGGATGCAGCTCGAAGACATGGTAAATAAAAAAATTTGAAACAAGATGAGAGTTGTTAGAACATTTTTTTGCTTGTTGGTTTGAGCGTGCGAGATTTTTTGCATATCCAGGTACAAAACTTCGTTCGAATTCTGGCTCTTTCGGTTTCTCGATGTCGTCAGAAAATTCTGTCTTTTTAAATCCCGCCTTCTTAACGCTCATCGGGAGCATGCGCCTTGCTTGTGTCTAAGACAATCTTTTATTCTATGCTGTCTCCGTCACGTCATGCAAATCATTTCTCGTGCCTGATTTTTATGGAAAATTTGCTTCAGAATATACAGGGTGTCCTAAAAGTCTGGTAACATGGCAGATAGTCTCAAAGCTGCCAGGTAGGAGAGATCTGATGAGTGTAACGTGTATTTAGCTGGTAAAGAGCAGTTTGGCGCAGTGGAAAGATTCAACACACGTCGCAGTGAACGGATTAACAATTTAAAGAAGTTTATTACATTACATTGGCAAATAACACAAATAAAATGAAGAGGTATCAAAATTCTATAGCTAAGAATTATTAACTATATTATTAATCAATTCATAATTAATTGGACATTTGGCCTTATCACTAGTGCTGTATATGTATTATTACAGCCATGGTAAAACCTAGTTGGTGAATGAAATAAGCTGCCATGCTAAACGGCCATAGCCCTCTGACACATGACGCACTTCGTAAATCACTATAGTATAATTCCAGGAATGCCGCCTTAATTAATGTGGCATTTCTGCCTACAATAAGTTGAACACTTACAAGATTAGCTGACCACTCGGCGATGGACCTACGGAGCACTCTTGGCGGTTCGGCCTCGTAAAACGGCGGAGGAAAAACACGGCTTTCCTTTTTTCTCTTTGGCACGTCGGCAAAATCTCCGCCTCGTTGGCTGCACTGCACGGCTTGTCCTCTGCTCCCGTCGAGTTCATACGCAACGGCGGACTGGTTGGCGAGGGCGGGGAACGTTTTCCTCTTCCCTCCAGCTTGGCTACGCAGCAGAGTTGGCTGGAATTCCTACGGGGTTCTCCCTGAGAGCCATCAGTAGTCGAACCGAAGACCTTTCTCCCCCGAAGGCTCTTCTCCTTTTTCTCGTCACAATTTCGAGCTCCGCGCTCGAATCTCCTCTATCCTCCTGATTGGTCCGGGCGTGTAGATGTTCCTGACGCTGTTGGTGACGTCGCCTCGCCCTCCTCTCCGAATGATAAAAGATTCGAGAGTGGAAGCGAACGACGACATCATCGGAATTCGTGTTGGAGGTCGAATTCCGTGACAATGAGTGTGGTTTATAGGTAATGGTGGGGGGGGGGGATTCATTGCCGCACTCAAATTTGACTTTGACCCTCAAATTTAAGGTCATCCATTTGCTAACTCGAAAACTGTTAAAGATAGAGAAAATTTTCCGATTGCTAGCCTGTAGAGCAACAACACCACATTAGTCTAAAAACAATTTTTTATCACACCCTTCCCCTTGAAAAATTTTAAGAAAATGGGCGAGAAAGAGTCACTCAAGGTCAGGTTGGGCTGGCCAGGTTGGCTGAGGTTTTTAACAGTAATGCCTTGCTATAAGGATTGTATGTGTAATGTACCATTAGCTGACAGAAGTTTTACCTCCAGTTCCTTGAGCGATGTTTTTCGGCAAAGTGTGTGAAGGACTACTGTCAAAAAAAAAGATGGTTCTACTCTTTTTTTTTAGTCGTTGTCCCACGTTTTAAAACATTGGTGAAAAATATCGGAGAGATGTACTTTAATATCTAATGACAGAAAGGTTTAGTTTGGTTTATTTAATGACAGAAAGATACGCATGCCATCAGAGGACGTCTCTTCGTAAAGTCACTATTTTATCTTCTCAACAAGATATGAAGAGGAAAATGAGGATTTGTGGAGGGATGACTGAAATGAAATTGTGCCATTAGAACGCGTTCCAGTAAATCGATTTGAAAATTTTTTTCTTTTAACATGCATTTGTGCCACCCATGCGGGGGTGGGTCGTCGAAGACACCTAACCAAAAGTCAGCCACCGTGCTTGTTTGTGCTGTTGGAAGCGAACGTTTTTTTTTAGAAAAAAGGCAAGTTTTAAAATTAGAAAGTGGACGCCAGTATGAAAATGGCAATGTTGGAGCTTGCTTGTCATGTAAGGGGCTAGTAACTGTTGTTATGCAGTAGCCGAGAAGGAGTGAATGGTTATTAAGAATGTTCCTGTCTCATGCATTTTGTCTTTCCTGTATGAGTGGAAAACCGTTTTTCCAGTCATGGCGCGCGTTCAAGGAGCGAAGGAAAGTATAACGGCCTTTCGGCGTGTACCTCTCCTAAGATAAGAAAACGGCGTGATTCACGGTGAGATCTTCCCTTTTCTTTATTTTACCATGGTTTTGTCGACGGGAATTGCTGTTTCGAAACGGGTGAATAAAGACTAGCTATTTTACTCGTCTGCTTTCTCCTCACCTGGGACGGCTATAGTTTTGAGCCAGTGCATCGTCGTGTAGCGGCGCCTGTGCCTTTATATGCAGGTGTAAACTGTAAAGTTGCCTGTGCTTCTTGGCCTAGACATTAGCGGAATTAATTGCGACAAAGACCGAACAGAAGTCTAGCAGCAGTCAGGCGGATCTATTACCTGCCTCTGAAATGTTTGGAATTAGTAATTGTAACATGTTACCAGTTATTAATTGCCTGTTATGTGTAAAGCTGAGCCCTCACAATTTGTCTTAGAGCCAGTGGAGGTTGATGCTATTGCAATACGTAGTGAAATGTGTATGTACTTGGTGTCATGTGGGACGGCTGGACAGTGGTTGGGTTACGGGAGGATAGATTGTAGAGCAGAGCGCTGTATTGGTTGCAAGCGTTGAGCACCTGCGCATTGTTTTGGGGTTACCGCTTCCCTCCCCTTCCTTTCAAACCTAAAGCTGCCATTAGAATTCAGCAATAGGCTTTGTAAATGTTATTAAAAGGGAAGCACAGCGCGTCCTTGGGGCTGCTCTCATTCTAGTGCTCCCAGACGCCCTAGAGGGTTCATGGTGACCGTTAATGTCGGTGCTGATGTCCGTGTGGCCCGTTCAGAACTGTTCACTGTGCTCTTGTTGACGCTTGTGTTGGCAAGAAGCCAAGACGTATCTGACTTTAAAACTGTTTATTCACATGTTGAAAATTAATGTTTATTTTTAATAAGGGGCCCGTTGTTTAATTGTTGGTTAGCATACTCTTTGTTTTCATGCATATGATTTTGGTAATATTCTATTGAGTTTATTAAATACATTGTTCCTATCTCAACCAGACTGCGTGTTCTGTCAATTCCTAACGCCCTCGCGAGTCTCAACCCTCCCTGCCATAGTGTGCGGTGGCTGACTTTTGGTTAGGTGTCTTCGACGACCCACCCCCGCATATTGTCCTTCGACGGGTGGCGCATATTGTCATCAGTACTGAGTACGTGTATCGAGTTGCAGCTCTTTAGCTTATCAGAAAGTTGATTTAATATTGATTGCAAGATTTGTTTCATACGAGGTCTGTTCAAAAAATACGTAGACTGACGTCATAAAACAAAATATACTTTATTCAGAAGTTACACATCTGGGTCCCCTTCAAAGTACTCTCCTCCCCGACGCACACACTTATTCCAACGGTGTTTCCACTTTTGGAAACAGTCCTGGAACGTTTCTTTTGTGATGTCCTTCAGCGCCTTCGTCGCATTTGCCTTTATGTCGGGAATCGTCTCAAATCTCCTTCCTTTCAAAGGTCTTTCGAGTTTGGGAAACAAGAAGAAGTCACAAGGAGCGAGGTCAGGTGAGTAGGGTGGGTGAGGAAGAACAGTGATCGAGTGTTTGGCCAAAAACTCTCGAGTTCTGAGGGCTGAATGAGCTGGAGCGTTGTCGTGATGAAACAACCGGTCACCACTCGTCCACATTTCTGGCCTTTTCCGCTGGATAGCATCCCGCAGGCACAAAATTAACACAAAATTTCACAGCAACTCTTTGCTCGTTCAAGTCACTCATTCTAAAAATCCGCCAAACGAAAAAAACACACTTCACAAACAACCGCGTAGCTAATCAACCAATACTGATATTTGCAATCAAAAACTGCCTTGTAATCAGCGGATCTGTCAGAAGATGGCGACACCAAGCGATTTTGATTGGGACCAACAGGGCCCGCGCAATTCAAACAGTCTACGTATTTTTTGAACAGACCTCGTACATATTGATGCGAATTGAAAGTGTGGAAAAATGGGGCAGCCCAGATATCGAAAACCTTTAAAGACTAAAAAACTAAATCTACTCCAGATAATGATTTGAAATTTTTTTGGGAGCTGTATAAATATTTTCATAAATATAATTTGAATTTTGGAGAGCCACATGCCAACACCCATTCTAAGCATAGAACGGACCAAAGGACGGACGATCATTGTGAAAGCAATAAGTACCTAATGTTACTAAATAAAAGTAAGAGCACGCTAGATTCTAGAATAATCAAAGACGGACAGAGAACGCTAGATTTAGAAACAAAATTAATTTTGCTCGCAGGGTTATTGGTTCCATCTACAGGGTGTATCGTAACGCCGTGTATAAACTTAGAGGGGAGATAGTATGGATGATTCTAAGAAAAAGAAGTCCATATGAACGTGGGTCCGAATTTGAACGATAACTGAAATATCAACAGAAATAAAAATGCTGTCATCAAGATCTGCAAGTTAATAACTCAGGTTCTCTAACACCTAGGATAATGAAATTTGGGGGAATAATAGAGTACTTAAAACTATGCAGACCGTTAAAATTTGATGGAATTCCAACGAGTAGTTTCCGAGTTACGCATTCAACATCGTAACCCGTACTCACATGCGAGTACTAACCAGCACGTGTTACGATGTTGAGTGCGTAACTCGGAAACTACTCGTTGGAATTCCATCAAATTTTAACGGTATACGCAGTTTTATGTACTCTATTATTCCCCCAAACTTTATCATCTTAGATGTTATAGAACCCGAGTTATTAACATGTTGATCTTGGTGGCGGCATTTTTATTTCTGTTCATATCTCAGCTATCGTTCAAATTCGGACCCATGTTCATATGAACTTTTTTGCTTAGAATCACCCATACTAACTCCCCTCCAAGTTTGTACATGAAGTTACGGTACACCCTGTATAATGTTTAAAAAATTTCGGAGCGTTAACTACATAAAAGACGACTTCGCGGGGAGGGGGGGGGGGGTCAAAGATTCTCGATGGTTAGAAGGTTCATCTTAACGAGTATGTTGAAGATGAAACTAAGAACCCATGTGAAAGTGGATCTTCGCGATGTACAGCCTTTGATCCATATCAGAATGCCGAAAAAAAACTGCCAAACGGGAAGACGAAAATTTACGAGGGGCGTTCAAATTTGACCTGGACTTTACTTTTTATAAAAACGGGAAACTACAAAACACCCTCACACACACACACACGCATGCAATTATTTCTCAAAGAACTCTCCTTGCTTCTCTACACATTTTTTCCAGCGTTCTGGAAGCATCTGGATACCGGTTCTGTAGAAATCTTCAGGCTGATGTCGAAACCACGTCAGGACAGCCTTTTTCACTTCCTCATTGGAGCCGAACCTCTGCCCTCCATAAAGGTGATAGTCGCAAGGGGAGAGATCCGGGCTGTATGGAGGACGTGATAAGATGTCCCATTTGAGTTACGTCCGTGTGTCCACAGTCAGTTTAGCTGTGTGGGGTGCAGCATTGTCTTGCAGAAAACAAACACCACGGGTAAGGAGTCCTGGTCGCTTTTTTCTTAGTGCTGGCTTCAGGGACGTCCTCAAAATGTCATAGTAATAGAATGGATTTATGGTTCGATGTTCTTCCAGAAAATCGACGTGAATGATACCCTTAATGCCCCAGAATACAATCGCCATCACTTTCATTGCCGACGGTGTCATCTTGAATTTCTTGGGTCGTGGTGAGTCAGTGTGTCACCGCTCCATCCTCGTACGCTTGCTTTCAGGAGTATGTTGATAAATCCATGTCTCGTCGGTGATCACATGTAGCTATCACCTTCCCTGTCATATCGCTGCAGCTGCATGGAATAGATTTCCACCTGAGTGGTTTTGTGATCCTCAGAGAGTTTCTTAGGGACCCATCTGCCACAGATCTTGTTGAATTTCAGCTTATCGTGAATGATGGTCTTCACACTGCCAGTGCTGATGTTCAGTATTGAAGCCAATTCAAGGACATGAATCCGCCTGTTGTCCCTTATCAGCTCATTTGTTCGTGCGATGATGCCATCATTGACAGCAGTTGCTGGTCTTCCTTTGTGAGATTCATTGCCAGTGGATTCTCGCCCTCCTTCAAACTTCTGGCACCAAGCAAAGACCGATGATTGAGACAAACATGACTCGGTAAACTGTCTTTGAAGTCTCTGATGAATTTCAGATGCTTTCAGAAACTTGATATATGATTATTCGTTGTTCCGCTTTGGTCGACACATCGCTGTCCGCCATTTTGTTTAAACAAACAATCGGTTGTCATGGCAACCGGAGGAGTGGCGCTGGTTTTGCATGATAGGCGGTAGTTTAGATTTTTACAACAATGAAATTAACAAAAAATAAAGTCCAGGTCAAATTTGAACGCCCCTCGTACTTGGAGGATGTTCCAACATTGCCATATTCTAAGAACATGACATCTAATTTTGGCCCAGGAAGATGCCGAGTTAGAAGGAACTAGAAGCGGACAATCACCCAGAATGTAGAACACAGAATTCACTGACTTCTTTTAAATACATTGAAGAGGTCTACTTTATATTAGAGATACATTTCTCCCTATTTTCATCACTACGGAAGGTGATTACGAGCTATGGTATTGATTTGGAAGAGAAAGTTTACGAAGTTTACGAAAGTTTTCTCCACCAACGATCGTGTGCTATTTGGTGCCCTGCACCGTATTTTTCACTGTAGGAGAGATGTCTGCAGAACGGCTAGGCTGATTTTGTTCCATACCTGATTGCAAACTTCCTAGAGGCCCTCAATGTTTGTTGGATGGCGTCGAGCAAGGGCTTGTTTCAATAATCCAAAACAAAAGAAATCCACGGGGGATGTATCTGGTGACTTGACAGGGATATCATGAAAGGGTATAACGTGAATTACAGTTTCATCTTCCAATTCCAACATAAACTGAACGGTCGAGTTAGATGTATGGCCGGAGACTTTGTCTTGATGCAGCCAAATTTGCTTTTGTCCTCTCCATGCAAAGCGCGGATTTCCTCGTAAAAAATTGTACTGAGAACATTCTATTAATAGTAAAGGGAATAAATCTTAACCTTCCTACCCACACTTCTGATTGTGAACTTGCCGTTGTACGAATATCCCGCAATCACCATAAATCCTTTTGAAAAAATTTCCTTACATTCCTTGGACCACTTTTGATATGACTTCTTTCCACGTAGACGGTATTGTGAAAATCGCGCGAGGATTGTTGGAATCGTTGAGGTAAACGTAGGCTTCATCCAAAGTAACAACGTATCGACATCGGTGGCTCAGCGGTTGCGTGATCGCTTCTGATGCCCGAGGACGCGGGTTCGACCCCGGCCGAGGACGACGAGGATTTTTTCAGGGGAGAATCCTGAAATCACGCACTTCCTTCGGAAGGGAAGTAAAGCCGTTGGTCCCGTGTAGTCGTTTGCTGGCTACACGTTAAAGAACCCTTGCGAGGCTAAATTTGCGGCCCCTATAACGCCGTCCTGAAATGACCATGGCAGTTGAAAAGGACGTTAATACCAAACAAACTGAATGACCTTTCGAATGACCCCCGATGTTCGGCTTGTGAGAACTCGAGGATTTTGCTGTTTTGGCCAGGTGGAATTAACCCTTCTGGGGATTTTCCTTTTCCATTCAGTATTACTGATATGCCTTTCATGAAAACAGAATTTTCGTGCTTTACATGCGCTAATCTTCCTTATGCCATCAGCTGTGTTTGCGAGATCTGGAATTTTGTATATATACCAGACACATATTTATTGAGTGTCCATATGTTTAGAGAAATGAACTGTAAACATGGGTGTTTCTTTAATGAACAGTGACTTTCACAACTATGATTCAAAGCTGAAAAGTAATCTTAGAATAGTAAAAGTTTATAAGAAAGTTGGATTGAAATGAAAACCAATCAAATGATTTTTTACACGTTTTTTTTTTTATTTTATTAAACTTCAATTGTTTGTGCAAATTTTGTAATCAATATTTTGCCCACTTCCTCACTACCTACAGCTCTGCAACTTTCCACAATGGCGTCTTATCGATGCCAATGCATGTTTCAATCGTTAGTTTCACTAGTCTTTCATTTATTCGTAAGTTATTTAATATTTAAATTTAATATGTATACAGTGCAATAATATGACGTAACGACTGCCTGTATTGTTGTTTGTTGTTATCGTTGTTAATTGCCTTATATAATTGTTGTTAATTTGATCATCAGTGCTAACAAAGGGTTAAGCCCCATTTGGTCGCCTCCCATTTGGACGCCTCCCATTTAGTCGTCCTCCCATTTGGACGCCTCCCATTTGATCGCCTGTTCTTTATTCAGCCCATAGGGTCTTGATGAGCTACGGTAATAAAATGTATTTTTCTGCATGTGTTACTTAATTACATGTTGATGCCTTATTAATAGAGATGTGCGATGGTTTAAAAACCACTATCGGTGGCACCATCGACGGTATGAACCATCATCGAAACACAATCGATGGGTACAGGAAACCATCAATGGGTACAGGAATACCATCGATGGGTTCAGGAATACCATCGATGGGTTCAGGAATACCATTGATGGTTCTTTTAATTTTTTTATCTCAATAAAATTGCATAAAATCACATAGATAAAGCTTAGACTACAACAGACATTTTATTACTGATAATTTGACAAATGTAAAAGTTGGGTTTAACCAAATTTATACAAGACATTCAAGACATTGTAAAACCAACAATTTCTCCAATTGCTTTGGACTTAACATGGTCCTTTTTTTTTCAATCATGCAACCTGCTTTTGAAAAAAGTCTTTCTGCAGGCACAGATGTTGCTGGTGGCGTTAAAAAATCTCTGGGCCATCATTCTAAATGCAATATTATTTCCGTGCATCATCTTCCATGCATACAGTGGATTACTATTATGAGGAGTCAGTGGCGATTCAAGGTAAAATGCCAGACTTGCGTGCAAGCCATTGCTGCTGTGAGACGAAGCAGTTTTCATAGCTAACGCTACAGTTCTCTTCTACAGATAAGATATTATTAGAAGTAAAGTAACTAATTGCACCACACAATTGAATACAGTGCTGCTGTGCATTTCCTGCACTTTTATGTTTTTCTTCCGAGATAAGTTACTTCCCAGTGTAGGAGAAAAAAACGTCTTACCGCCTGTATGCTTGTCTAGAAAGAGAATGCTGAAAAGTGAAAATGAAGGAAAGGTATTATGGTCAATAAAAATTCAGCCAATTATTTCAAATCTAGAACTTGGAAATGGTTTTAATTTACTTCTCAAATTAAATTAACCACATTGAATTCTTTTTGAATTTTTTATATTAAAAATACCATATTTATTCTCAATGAAAATGAGGAATAAATATGATATTTTGATATTCTATGATTTTTATTTTAAATATTATTAATTAATAATTTTTGGCTTTATTAGTTTTTGTTTAAATACAGTTACTTAATAGAAAGTCTTAGAGGATGCAAGCGACGAAATGGGAGGCGATCAAATGGGTCAGGTCAAACGTCCAAATGGGAGGCGGCCAAATGGCGCTGAAATGGCGTCCAAAAGGGAGACGACCAAATGGGAGGCGACCAAATGGGGCTTCACCTAACAAAGTTGTTGATTGTAGAGAGCATTGTTTATGATTAGCAATCTTAATGTAAGCTTATAGTAAACGCTTTCCCGAGATCAGAAGTAGCCGACTGGGCAGATTTCCAAGGTCTTTTTGGTTTTGTAGTTATCATATAAAAGCTTATTTTTTTAAATAAAGACTTAAAAGAATAAAATAAAATACATAAAATAAAAATTTTAAAGCACACACTTTCACCTTAAAAAGTGCAGTAAAAAGTAAAAAATCTAATATTAAATTTTAAAAATTAAATATTACATAATAAAATAAACGCGCCATCACACTTTCACCTTTTTTAAAATTAGATTTTTTACTTTTTACTGCACTTTTTAAGGTGAAAGTGTGTGCTTTAAAATTTTTATTTTATGTATTTTATTTTTGTGGAATAGAATTCCAAGTGAAATAAGGTTATTAAAGAATTTTGTTTTTAGAACTAGTTTAAAAAGTGGATTATGCCAATGATGAAATTAGTTTTTTTTTTTTTTTTGTTTTTTTTTTATCATGTGTATCATTTTCTATCATGTTATTCTTTTTCTTTTTTTACTTATTATTTTTCTTTTTTCTTCTTTTTTCATGGGGCTACCACGTTAAGCGATTGCTTTTTGTAGCTACGTTTTTCAATTGTCTTTAATAATTTTTGCTTGTAATTGCACTGAAGTTCATTGAAATAAATTTTTAAATAAATAAATTAAATTAAATAATTAAATAAATAATAAATTAAACAATTAAATTAAATAATTAAAGCAGAATAGCTGAAGTTGGCTTCGGAAAGGGCAGTAATCTACCCTTCCCAGTAAGGTCTGATTTTCGGAGATATTTTTTCATGACATTTACTGCTTTCGAATGAAGCACAACAATTTGGATGTAACCGCATTATTTCACGTCCTTTCTAACACGCTCACGTGCACGTCACCCACAGCTTTCAAGCAATTAACTGTTGCCAAAGGACGTAATCAATTTTCTGTATACCCGAATGAGAGTATTAAATTCAAACATAACAAAATCTCTCTCTCTATATATATATATATATATAAATGAATTGCTGTTCGTTAGTCTCGCTAAAACTCTGAACGATTTGAATAAATTTTTTTTTGTTTTGTTTCCTCTAATACACGGGTGGTTTATAACAAATAAGAATAAGGAAAACCAACCCCTAAGAGGGGGAAAGGGGGATTGAAAATTTGTTAACACATTAACTGGTTTTGCATTGTATACTTAACAAATTAACTGGTGTGGCACAAAGCCAACTAAAAAGACAGGCCGGGGGCACTAAAAAGTCACATGACCAAAGTAGATCCAGCAACAATCCAATCTCCATTGTTTCCAACAAACGAAAAAACACTGATTGTTGAAATCCAAGATGGAAACAATGAATATTGGATTGTTGCTAGATCTACTTTGATCATGTGACTTTAGTGCCCCCGCCTGTCTTTTTCGTCGGCTACGGTGTGGCACTGCATAATTAACCATATTAACCTCTTTTAGGGAGGGGGGTAACGAATTGTAGAGTGTGCTATCCATGTAGCGTGATATCTTCACCATGACCTACCTAAAACCTTCCCAGGGTCCGTCGGAATTTCATGAAAAATTTCATCAAGATTGGTCTAGCCATTTTGAGATTGCTAGCGAACAGATAGGTCCATGTGTTTTTCTTTCTTATATAAATCTATAGTTTAATTCCAATCTTGATGAAATTTGCCAATTTGATCTTCAAAGCAAGAAGAAGATCACTGTCTACATGAGATTACGAAATAATAATATTTATCGATAATAATTCACTGATTTAAATTCAAATTATGGACCAAAAATATATATCTCCTGACGAACAATGCAAGATAAAGTTTGTGCAACAATAGACTGCCCTGTTTGTTTCAACAGTAGTGATAACAACACAGCATTCTAAAAATGATATGGCATTAAATACAAAAATTGGAGAAAATATACCAGATTCAGCCAATCAAATAGTTATGTATGTAAGACATGGTCATTAAGACATGCAAATGAATCTCAAGACTGATCATTTTGAAAATTTCATTAACAAAAATATTTTGAGGACACATGACTTAATGCATAAATCGAGGACCACCCTCTTATAAAATATAATATTCTTCGGGCTTTCTAATTTCCTGACCATAATTTAAAGTTTCGCGTAATGGTCGTCAGCATACAGCTGGAAAGGTTTACCTCCTCTGAGAATCAGTGAGAAGGCGTCGGAAATTTTAACAATACACATAATTCCTGTCCTTTGTGCTTTTCTTAGAATTGATAGTTGTTAGAATTTAACATTTACTTGAAAAGCTTTAAAAATGGGCAGTAAATGGAAATAATGGAGAGTTCGCAGACTATTGAGAAACAGTGGAAAGGCAGCAGAGAAAGCAGCCCCTTCACTCTGTGCTGTATCGATTTTTCCAGCACACTGCTTAAACTAAACAAGTGGTGAGTGACCCTGTGCCCGTCGATGCAAATATGTCAACAGAAGAAACTGCGACTGCCATATCACACCAAGTGATGAATGCACCAGTTTTGCTTCAAGACCTCGAGAGCAGAGTGTGAATTGCAACAGTTTACCAATTAGAAGGTTGTCTTTAAGACACTTAGTGATAGCATGGCTGTTCAGGTGTCTGCGATAGCCCAATTAGTAGAGGCGTCGACCATGACAGTCGAGGTTCCTGGTTCGAATCCAAGT